>JADLZL010006293.1:0-87026 GCA_015844335.1 Chrysopogon serrulatus | reverse complement strand
AAGTGACAAACTTTCCCAAGAAGAAACACATCAACTTATCACTATCTTAGAAAAACATAAACCAGGCATAGGCTACTCACTCCAAGACCTCAAGGGAATTAGTCCCATTCTCTGCACTCATCGTGTTCCCATCGATCCTGATTCTTCACCATCAAGGGAACCACAAAGAAGACTTAACAATGCAATACGAGAAGTTGTTAAGAAAGAGGTCCTTAAACTCTTACACGCTGGGATTATTTATCCCGTACCTTATAGTGAGTGGGTTAGCCCTATCTAAGTTGTGCCAAAGAAAGGAGGAATAACGGTCATTAGGAATGAGAAGAATGAGCTCATCCCTTAATGTCTTGTCACTAGGTGGCGTATGTGTATTGACTGCCGAAAACTTAATAAGGCTACAAAAGAAAGATCACTTCCATTACCCTTCATTGATGAAATGTTGGAACGGCTTGCAAATTACTCTTTCTTTTTGTTTCCTTGATGGGAATTCTGGATATCATCAAATCCTAATCCACCCGATGACCAAAGTAAGACTACTTTCACTTGCCCATATGGAACTTATGTATATCGATGAATGTCGTTCGGGCCGTAATGCTCCAGCTTCTTTTCAACGGTGCATGATGTCTATTTTCTCTGATATGATCAAAGAAAATCATGGTGTTTATGGACGACTTTACCGTCTATGGCAAAACCTTTGATGAGTGTTTAGAGAATTTAGATATGGTCTTACAACAAAGTGAAGAAAAGCACTTAGTCCTAAATTGGGAAAAATGTCATTTTATGGTTCAGGAAGGAATTGTGCTAGGACAAAAGATGTCCGAACGTGGGATAGATGTGGATAGGGTAAAGATTGAAGTTATTGAACAACTTCCACCTCCCACAAATGTAAAAGAAATTCACAGCTTTCTAGGCCACGCAAGGTTTTATAGGCGTTTCATTAAAAACTTTTCTCAAATCGCTAGACCCCTGACTAACCTTCTAGCCAAAGATGCATCTTTCATTTTTAACACTGAGTGTCTTGAAGCCTTTGAAATTCTTAAGAGGGCACTCATCTTACCTCCAATAATCCAACCACCTGATTGGAGTCTACCCTTTGAGATCATATGTGATGCTATTGACTTTGCAGTTGGTGCTGTTTTAGGACAAACCAAAGACAAGAAACATTACGCTATATCCTATACTAGCCAAACATTGTCTGGGCCACAACTCAATTATGCTACCACTGAAAAAGAGATGTTGGCAGTGGTCTTTGCAATAGATAAGTTTAGATCTTACTTAGTAGGGGCAAAGGTATAATTTATACAGACCATGCTGCACTTAAATACCTCCTCACTAAGAAAGATGCTAAGCCTCGACTAATCCGATGGATTCTTCTGCTCCAAGAATTTGATATAGAAATAAGGGATAAAAAAGGAGTAGAAAATTTAGTAGCTAACCACTTATCTAGACTTCAATATAAAGACACATATGAGCTACCTATTAATGACTATCTAAGGAATGACACACTCCTTGCGGTAACGGACTCCGATGCTTGGTACGCAAATATTGTCAACTATATGGTTGTAGGTTATGTTCTACTAGGAGAAGACAAGAGGAAGCTCAAGTATGAAAGTCGTATCCACTTGTGGGACAATCCATATCTTTACAGGGTTTGTGCCGATGGATTGCTACGGAGGTGTGTCCCAATAGTTGAAGGCATGAAAATCATTGAGAGATATCATACATCACCATATGGAGGACACTATGGAGCATTCCGTAGACATGCTAAGATTTGATAAAGTGGATTCTTCTGGCCAACGATGTATCAAGATACAAAGAAGTTTGTTAGAAGATGTCTTAGATGCTAGAAACATGGAAACATCAATACTCAGGATGCTATGCCACTCACGAACAACCTTCAAGTGGAATTGTTTGATGTCTAGGGAATTGATTTTATGGGACCACTCCCAAAGTCAGGAGATGCAAAATATATCTTAGTGGCGGTTGACTACGTGTCCAAATGGGTTGAAGCATTACTATGTCAAGTTTGCCGACTCAAGCACTTCAAGAAGATGTTCAACGAAGTAATATTTCCACGATTTGGAATGCCTAGATTGATCGTAAGTGATGGAGGACCACATTTCATTGATAAAAGATTTTGATAGTTCTTGGCAGAAAATGGATTCAAACACAATATTGCAACTCCGCACCATCCCCAAACAAGCGGTCAAGCTGAAACATCAAATAAGCAAATCAAGAACATTCTATAAAAGGCCCGTAGATGAGATGGGCAAGAAGTGAATGTACAAGCTTTCTGATGCACTATGGGCTTACCGAACTGCATACAAGACACCCATAGGCATGACACCTTATTAGCTGGTATATGGTAAAACATGCCACTTGTCTGTGGAATTAGAGTTCAAAGCTCACTGGGCAATCAAGAAATGGAACATGGATCTCCATCTTGCTGGCAGAAATTGTCAAATGCAAATATCTCGAGCTTGAAGAATGGAGAGAGAAGGCATATCATAACTCCAACATTTATAAAGAAAGAACAACAAAAAGATGGCACGATAAGAGAATCAAGCACAAAGAGTTCAAGTCCGGGGACAAGGTCCTTACATTTATTTTAAGAGTAAAGCTCTTTGGCCATGGAAAATTTTTGAAGCAAATGTATCGGGGGCTAAACAACCGGCCTATTGGGCCCCCGGCTAAACCGGACTAAGTAAGCTGCTATTAAGAGCTCGCGATCGGCCCGACAAAGGCCGAGCCTTGTGGGTCGGCATTCCGATGGGCCGTGGAGGAACCCGGACCACGATAAAGGCCCACAGTGAACCGCGCCGTGCAGCCCCCTGGAGCGAGGGTACGACCCCCTGGCGGCCGCTCGCACGACTCCCCCGAATCCAGAGAGGGCTCCCGGGTCGCGACCCAGAGGCCGCGACCCGCACGACCCTCCGCGGGCATCTTTGCAAAGAAGCAACCGAGGCTTGCGCCCCCACGTGAGCCACAACCTCACAGCCCGCATGACCGGTCCAAACCGCATCCTCTCTCTGCTCTGTCCGCATGGCATGGGCAAGGAGCATCTTGACCGCATCAAATGCGTCGGTACGGGCGTGGACTCAAATGCCCGGCCCTTCGTTAGCCAATACAATAAGCACTCTAATCAATTGTTCAGCCTCTTCGTCCACTGTGAAGGCATGGGCAGACACTTCGGTGACACGACCACACCGGTGACCGCTTCTGATCAACACGTGCGATGCAAGGAAGAGGGACGCCCGACCCTAGAAGGGTGGACGAGCCACTCCACCATTCTCCTTTTTTTTTTTCTTTTTTCTACACGCACACCCATACTTTCTCTACGGACATGTAAGGTCTGTTCCCTCCCTTCATGTATAAAAAGGAGGGCGAGCCATTCTACAAGATGAATCACACACACCACCGAAAAACCACACACGCATCACCACACACGCCACGATATTGGCACCACGCTCAATCAGAGACTTGAGAGCCCCTCCCTCTCTTGAATCGTTTGTAACCCCTACTACGAACCGCCACTAAGTAACACGACTCCCTCGAACTGGACGTAGGGCCTCTCACCCGAACCAGTATACCTCCTCGTGTCCTCTTAGTGAACCATCCGGGTATAAACACGCATCTATAAATATACTAATTGGTGCTTTCACGAAACACCGGTTAAGCTGGCGCCGCTGTAGGGGCCTTGCGCGTTTTGCCTCCAAACCCAAAGTTCCTGGATGGCCGGATCCGACAACCTTCGATTCCCTCTCGGGTACCCATGTCCAGCTTCGAACCTCGACTTCATCAAGATCGGGGTGGATTACGACATGGTACTCCTCTCCCCAACACCAACGCCGATGTCGCCTCCGGCGTCGTTCACCGACCTACGCCTCTACACCAACGAATCGGCCCCGACGCGACAACGCCAACCACGCCAGTCAGCTCGCTCCGGTGCACGATACAGAGGAAGGACCGCCGCAGGGACCAGGCAGCCATCGCCGACAACCACGGCCCAAGAAGGAGCCCCCCGCCTCTTCAACACGCCCACGCCCGGCAAGATCGGCCCGCCGGCCCCGGCTCGAGGAACAACGATGACAATCGACCCGACGGCACCGCGACATCTCGACCGACGGCGACGAGTTCCGGGGATACGGAGGCACTTCACCACTTCCTTAGCCTTTGCGATTACCTCCTCGGTGACTACGACAAAATGGCACGGCGATGATGGCTACAAACTCACCGGCCGTAACTACGGCACGATCGGGTAGACCAACGAACCCACCCTTTGGCTAAACTCGCGACGTTATGATTACCCCCCCATTACTCGCTTTATGTAACGATTAAATTCCTGTATTAATTTTGTACCGTGGATTTGTACTTAATTATAAAAACCTAAATCATGTGTAACGAGGTCCGAAAAAAGGACTGGGTTCACAGGCTGCCCAGCGATCGATCACGGCCGCCCGGGCCGATAGAGTAAGGGGCGACCCGAGATAGAAGCCCACTAGCGGCCTAATTTCCCGAGCACACGAAGTGATTAGGGCTTTCTTGGGCCGTGTTCAAGTCCAAGGTTGATCTCTGATTCAGAAATTTTTACGGAAAAGGCATCGAGCCCACGAGCCCGAGGACGGCTTGGGAAAAGTACGAATCAACTACCTAGATTTATGAGGCTAGTGACGCCACACAATAAAGGCCGGGAACCTAGGCCTCACTCGAATTACCCGTTAGCAACTCACCGGGCACTGCGCCTCGACCCAACCGAAGGGAAGGCGCAGCGTTGCCCACCTCCTCCGACCCCACAAAAGGGTCGCGTGGGAAGAAGACTCGACCCCCAAACCGGGCCCATGCGTTTGCAAGGGCGCCGGGGGCTCGAGCGTAGAAATATCCCCAAACGCTAAACTTAAGAAAGCCCCGGGGGTGAACGCGTACGACCCTCCGCACCCCCGGGAAACGTACGTGTAATCACAAACGAACTAACATGATCCCCAAGTTCGTGGGTGGTCAATCTCCAGAATACCCTATTTTACGTTTGCTCATTCTCTCGCGATCGTTTTTTGTGACTTCTTTTTTGATGTTTTAAGCCATGCGATTAAGAACACAAGAAATGCATGAACTAACGAATGATTTTATTTATTTCCCCCTTTCTGCATTACATAAGTTTTTTTAGAAAAAAGGGGGAGGGGGCAAGGTCGCCATCCTAAGCCTACAGCCTCCCCGGCCAGATCCGGTCCCCCTGAGAGAGCTCCACCGCGACTCCCCGCCGCCTCCTTGTACGCCGGCAAAGATGGCGGCGTAGTCCTCTAAGGACTCGCCGGGGGGGGGAAGCCAACGACATCGGTCGTCAACGCTGGTGTGCGCCCACCATCGCGAGCCCGACGATCGTGCCCCCGTATCGTGGCGCACCATCGAGGCGTTGACGCTTGCACTGCGCCATCTCGAGGCGCCACGAATGTCGCCGGCGGGGCGTGGACGAGGTCGGCGAGGGCCGTCCCCCGCGACCGCCATGGCCTCCATCTCCACCGGTGCCTGCGTGGGAACGCGGAGAAAGACATCGTTAGAGGAATGCCGAAAAAACACGGGACAAAGATGAACAGAAAAAAACCCTCACCAAAGACAATGGCGATCCGCCTCCTCCCGGGCGGCGGATGGTCCGGTTCTCCTCCTCAAGCGCCTCCACCACCACCTGAAGGGTGGCGAGGCCGAGAGCTCCTCGAGCGGAAGCGGGGGCGGATGGCTCGACCAAAGACCGGAGGAGGGACAGATGGTCCCACCGCCGCTAGAAAGGGGGCGGGAACATAGCCCACCGAGGTATCCGGCAGGTGTGGAGCAGCCGGCCTCCGGCATTCCCCCGGCCGCGCACGTTGCGGGCCGGTGACGCTACCGACTCCTCGGATCGAGCCCTCCTCGCCGGCGCACCCCTCTCCATGGCAGCAAAGAGAGCGTATGTTGGTATTTCTTAACGCAATGCGAAAAGAATCCGCAAGCGCCATTTAATTACCGTTGTAGCACTTCACCCGGAAGTATTCAGGGTATCGTATTTCCACGAGGAACGGAGGTATTTCTTCTAGCTAACTTGTCCAAGGACCACCAAAGGGTAGAGTTTAGAAAATGGTAGTGAGGTTCTTCTATGATTTAGGATCTCTACACGGAGGTAACCTTGCTCACTATACTCTTGCTTCGGGCACCAGATCGCACCTAGTCTGCTAAGTGATGCCGGCTAACAGCTCTACGCCACACCCGAACGTGCGGGAATACAAAGGATGTTAGGGCTGTCACCACCTAACACCTACCCCTCACCCGTGGAGTATGAGGCAAACGAGGGTAGCCTCTAGCCTAGACACCACGTCTACGCTATCGACTACTACTCTAGCATTGTACAGGGCTATCCGTCTTTATTAGGACCCTCTACTAGAGCATCCGCTACTAAGTCAAGTAACAGACAACGAACCCGCAAGAATATAATGCACAAGATAACATGAATAGAGACTCACCACCATAGTCGAACACGGACCTTATACTCCAAGTAGTACATGGCCGTAGAGGTACACGTGGAGAGGGAGCCGACACGCCCGGCACTCTGCCTCCTCAACCTGGAGATACCGGATCTGAGACAAGAGATGGCAGATATGCCCGAACCTCCTCTACTTTCCCTCTCTTACTCCCTATACTACAACTAGCTAGGCTAGCTAGGGCCTAGGCCCCTATGAAGTGGAGCTCTTGGGTACTCGTGCCCTCTTGGTGGTTGCTTGATTGGATGATGGAATGAGGAGAGAGGGAGGCCTCCTTTTATATGTGAGGTGGAGGGGGCTCTTTGCAAGATTCCACCCAAACCGACCTTTCCTGGTACAGTGAACCTGGACGCCCATGCAAACCGACGTTGGGAAGGCGGTTGGAAGCAACCGACCAAAGCTTGGGCTGATTGGGCATGCTGGCGGGTGCGGCTGTACCCTAGTGGGCTCCAATCAGGCCCATATTTGGTGAGCACATCGGCCTCATTGTTAGCTTTCCGAAAAGTCCCGGATCACCGAAAATAGAGTTCGTATGCATTCCGGGTGTCCAAATTACCGAGGACTCGCTCCCGCAGCCCGGACCGGATTCGAGACTTGTTCGGGCTTTCACTTTTGGGGCTCATGCTTGGTATTTGTGTCTATGTTTTGGGACCCGGATACTGCAGTAATCGGGCCACTCCTTTGAGCCTTTTGTGTATATTTTGTAGCCCTTTTTGTGTATATTTCCATGTATTGCGGGCATGTCCTCCTGCCGCAGTGGTTGATCACCAAAACTTGTGGAACCGATTAGTTATAAGCCCTATTTCTAAGTTTGGTGTTCATATTTCTTGATTTTATGAGAATGTTGGCGGTTATATTTAGGAGTTAAGGACCGCCAACAAACTCCCCCACACTTGCCTCTTGCTCGTCCCCTCGAGCAAAGCTAGATGCAAAAATAGACATGAGCATAAAACCCTAAGATATACGGCTTTCATAAAAATTATTCCATCACATTTTTTACACAAGTGGGCTATGTGACATTGGCTAACATGTTTTTCTTGGGTTGTTGAAAAGAGGAATGGTTCTCAAAACAACGTTATCTTCCCAAATTCTTATTTTAGCAACTTAGAGTTTTTGAAAATTTTAACAATAAAACATAGATCACTTTATACTCCTCAAAAGGTACTCTCAAATCACTCAAATGTGTATGATTCCTCACCAAGGCATAGTAAAGTTTTGCCTTCTTTTATCTTTCCTACCTCTAAGAAAGTTTATGTGGAGCACTACAAGAAATTTCCATATACATAACGGTTTACTTTGGTCACAGATAAGTAAAAATGCGTCATAGGTAACTCACCATGACGGTCCAGAAAAACGTCATGTATCCCGCATCATACATTTATTAAACTGAAATGGACCGTCACAGATTGGCATTTTTGTTCGTCATGGATTAGTTGTCTGTCTTCTATAACCAGCCCATATCCAAGCCCGGATCCACACCATAGTGACGAAAAGAACATCACAAATTAGTGCCATATCATCACTACATTAACATGCATCAGAGCTCATACAATACACCAATCGTACAAATAAACATTGATTTATTCATGTATTAGCGTGTCCAGAATAGTCACATTAAACATCAAACTACAAATTGCCTGGCTCTAGCTAACATCCATTTAGTCTGACTATCACAACAACTAAGTTAGAACTTAAAGATTTGATTTCTAAAGTCCATATGCACTTCAATTGGCTTGTTGTCCATAAGATGCGCTACCTGAAAATAAAAATGAATATAAGATAAGTCATTCCTGCTAGCAAAGATTCTAAAAAAGAAATCCATAAGTAATCTTTGAAATAACCTGTACATTAAATTTGAGAGCCAACAAGTAGAGCTACGATATGTCCAATCCACAAATTATACTAAGTTATTAAGAGAGAATGTATTTACTGAAGTAGATCGACACAAGTAATCTGCAAAAATGCAGTGTGTTGTACTAGTTCAGTAGCCACTCATCAAGCAAAATTACATGCAATTCAATTACAGGAACTCAAATTCAGTAACTTCAGTGTTACAAAAGTTCCAGAAATCTGTTGAGCACAATTTAAATACAGAGTTTTGATCTACCGAGTGTGAATAATATTGCCACTGAGATCAAGAAATAAGTAGAATGACAAATATTAAATAAAGCCAATTAGTGTAGCATGATAGGGGCACTTAACAAATGAGATATCAATGCAGATCATTTTTATCACTGCTCACCTAAAACTGAATAGCCCTGTTCCTTGTGCTGAACACAAGATTCTACTAATAATTTCAATCCACATCCTTGTCGTGGGTAGCTGCAGTGGTTGTAACATACTTGTAGCAAAGCTGCAGATCGACACGTCATCTATTCCAGCAAGCAGAGCTACAATATGCCTAATCGAACACATCTAGCCATTGTAAATTCAGCTTGTAGATTGAATAATACATAGATAATAATGGAGTGAGGTGTTGACTGACTTGCATCTATGTCTATTGGTGGTTGGGATTGGAAAGCTAATGTATAAACAGAGAGAATTATTTGCCTACCAACTTATAAATACACTTAAAGTTTTGTTATTCTATATATTTAAAATACTGAGGTAGAGATAAAGGGTAAATGATTGAATTTTCTGTACCTTCAGATAAGATAGACTTCGGTGTGGTAACCAATCTTCATATTTGCATTAATCATCAGAAACATGTTAATCAACCTTGCTCCTATTGGCTGCACAAGGAAATTCCAAGCTAAGAATCAACCTTGCTCCAATTAGTTTGATTTTTTGGTGATCCATATTAACATAGACACATACAACCAGAAACATTACTGATGACAAGCACATATAAACAGAGCTTACTTGATGCCTCTGCAGATGGAACCAAATGCCTAGAAATGACAGGCATACTTTAACCCTTCCGATATACTGAGTTCTGAATATGTACCATTAAACTTAAGGTGACACATCTGCAAGAAAAAAGCAAATGGGTTTTAATTTAAGGCCAATCATCTATCATGATAATACTTAACAAGGCATACATTGCATATATCTAACAAACAATAATGCGAGTAGTGTAGAACAAGACATTTGTTGCATACACTGAATACATTCAACTGAAAGTTCTAAAAATCTGTTTAGGTGTATGAACCCATACACCACTATCAATGAATCTGGACTGCTGCTGCTATGAATGAACATTGTAGAGGCAAATATTGAACTGCATAGATAAACATAACAGCCAAATGAACTGCCGCATTGACCAAATCCGTGAAAACAAATAAAAAATAATAGTTCTCTGAACCTAACTCAGAACACACGTACTAATGGAGTTCCAAAAATAAACCTGCAGATTGAAAGTTAATTGCGATGCTGAAAGAGAAGCCCACCAAAAATAGCTAGTGGAGAAAATCCAAACAAAAAACACATGACTCTTGTGCCCTGGACAAACACGACGCCTACTACGGCACCTGCCTCCGCCGCCATTGCTGGTGCTGTCGCTGAACAGGTCCGCTGTGGATCTGGCCTCTCTACCATAGCGCCTTACGGATCTGGCATCCCCAGTCCATTGCAGCACAGATCCGTATAGAAATAGGCAAACTTAAAGTTAGGGATTGGGTAAGCAGGGAGTTATGGACCTTTGGTGGTGCTCGGAAGCCCGGATCAGTACCAAGAGGAGGGGCGGCGCCAGCCAGGGTGTGGAGCACAAGCCCCCAGGCCTAGCCCCAGTAGACTCGACGCCGTTGGCCCGGCGGCGTTGCGATGCTTGGGGCGGATGGCGTACATCGGAGGCTGGGGTACGGACGGCGCGACTGGAGAGGGAGACACCAGCAGCAGCCCAGCCGGAGGAGAGAGCAGGCAGGAGCTGGGAGAGGAGGGCGGCGTGAGAGAGAAGGGACCGAGAGAGAGATGAGAGAGAGGCTTCGTTCGTGACTCGTGAGGAAGACATCGGCCGGGAGATGTCAACATCCTGTCCTTATTTTCTTTTCCTTATTTTCTTTATTTTTTTATTTTACAGTCAATATATGTAACCACATGGACGGCAAGGAAATAGCAGTGATGTGGCCGGCTGTTTTTTGTAAATATGGTAATGATGATAGATAGATATCAATAGACACTTTTTATTGGGAAACAATGAATATCAACATACAACACTTATCTAAGCTTCCTTTTATTTAATTTAGGCCACCCTATGGAATTTAATAAGAGGCAAAAATTATAACCATAATTTGTGACGATTATATTTATCTATCGGTGACATTATTTATCATTCATCATAGATTTAGTATCAGCTAAGATACAGAACGTCATAGAATAGAGCTATCTGTGATGGTTTTTTATAACGTCACGTCTAAATCGTCATGTATATGAAAATTTCTTGTAGTGGAGCTTTTGGGTAGGGATTATCAAGATGGCATACTTGCATTGCATATGTTGTAAAGTCAAAACAAGGATCCACAGAGAGAAGTGCCATACTCTTAGATCAAGATGTGCATATGTGTGGAAGATGTTATGCTAAACACTATACTCCTTTTATACATATGATCTCTCTCTATTATTTATTATTTTTGAGACATGGCTATCTTTTTTTTGAATACATGAGCCTTCATGTGCTCATCATTTTTTTACTTTGGACCTTCATGTGTCCATATTTTTTTTTCTTTTGAGACCCTCATGTGTCCCTATTTTTTTCATTTTTTTTCTCGCATAGCCCATGTCTCTTTTACTAAAATATAATTATAGAGAAAGATCATTACCTATTATAACATGGAGTATTTTCCTAATGAACATATTTTTGGGTCTACTCTCAATGTAAGAGTAGAACATTTTTGGTGGGTCTATATGGAAGGTATGTTTTTGCGTACTCCTAATGTAGGAGCAGCACACATATGTGGCGTGTGTGTAATTTTGATCTTGGGAGCATGATAAATCTCTCGACACGGGTCACAAGGCTTGACCAAACTCAATGCAATAACAAAGATATGTAGCAGGTTCAAAACTTTGCGGGATGCATGTCATATTTAGCCTTGGTAGAAATTTGTTTACCAAATGAGGAGTATGTGAAACTATAGTTTTATAATATTTTTTTAAACAAATTCTCCAAGTACTTTGAGTAGAATTGGTAGGATTTCTAAGTCAGAACCATATCACACCCCTCAACAACTTAGTTAACATGACTGTCCTATCAAAATATTTTTCCACAAGCATAATAACATGTAAATGGAACAAACTTCATACAAGTTTCTATCTCAGAAATATTATAATCATGTCACTTTTTGAGAATATAAAAAGAAGTGTAATTTTTTTTAAATTGCATGGAGGCATTTGGTTCATTGAGTCTAAGTTTTATGATTAGGATTTATGTTTATTTAAACTCAAGATTAGAGAGAGATGAGGGAGATGTTGCACAAACCATCGTTTGTAGAGGAGAACTGAAGTAGAGATGGCTTGGCATGAACTAGAAGTTCAACCAAATTCTCTTTTGAGTTATCTGCCTTGTCCTCCTTCATGTTGGGTCGTATGGTGTTGTGCAACATGTTGGGGGATGATCTCGAATATGTGTGTGTTAAGCTTGAGAGATCTCTCCCACACTTATTTTTGTACCTATTTTATTTGATAGAGAAACAAAAACAAAAATAAGAAATGACTCTACCAAATTTAACACTTTGGGAACCTAAGCTTTTGTTATCATAATAAATTTTTATTTTATTATGATTATTATCATATCTATTTTATTTTATTTTATTATTATAATTATATATATTTTTTCATGGTAAAATAAAGTATGATCACATCCATGCTATAAGAAGAATTTAGAAAAAAAACTCAAGTAGCATGGATCAAAAAAGATTTTGCCATAAAATTTTATTTTTTATTTTTTTTAAGAAACTCTTTTTATTTACTTTTAAAAACTTTATTATTCACCAACACATCAAAATTATTCAAGGCAAGACAAGAGCATGGATGGTGAACTAGGAGAAGAGAAAATTTTAATTTTTTTACACCTAACTTTTTTTACTCAAACAAGGCTAAGTTGAAATTTATAAAGTATTTATAGCCTTAGTTTATCTCCATAAAAGATTACTTCTATTATCTATGAAAATAGCTCTAAGTTCATTAACCAAGATTCAACACCGTGTCAAATTTTGATTAAAGAAGGTCATTTTAACCTAAGCACCATGCTTAATTTAAAACGCCTATAGGTGTATCACATGTGCGCATGTGAAAATATCCAAACTAGAGTTTATGTCATAAACAACAGAAGTATGAACTTGTATCCTCTTAAAGATAAATATGAGTAAAGAAGTTGGTGATCATTTATTACCTTTGCATACCCGAGTATACTTACCTAAGCAGTATATGTAGATGAAGCTTCGATCCCGCCGCACGGTGGCTTGATTGCACACGGTTCTACTCGGGTTATCAACAAGGCTTAGGGTACACACACAAGTAGTGTGTATAGGCCATGGGCCTTGGTGACAAATAGCAAAGGGAAGCACCTCTTTTTTTTCTACTTCTTTTTTTTTCTTTATCGGATACTCTTTTTTCTCTTTTTTTCAATTTTTAACTTTCTCCTTTTTTCTCTTTTAATTTTCTCTCATCTTTTTTTCTTCTACATCTTTTCTCTCTCTTTTTTTAGCAAGAGTGAGCTAGCACTTTCTTAATTGAGACAGTCTTTGGTATGTGTGGAGCTTCTGGTGAGAATCTCACCATTCTCCCCCACACTTGGACTTTTGTAAAAAAAAAGTCAAGTGTACCATGTGTTTCTCCACCCAAGGCCGTCAAAATATGCACTCGGTGTAGCTCAATGTTCTCTAGCATCTCATGTACCCTTGTGCTTCTCAGTCTTAACCTGAAATGGTTAGCAACCAAGAATACCCGAAGGTGCATGCTATCTTGAGAACATGTTCTTGCTCTTATTAAAAGTTTTTTTATGGTAACGATAAATTATTTTATTTTTAAATATAATCCAGGGGTATCTCCCGGCAGTGCTTTGTTTATGGTCATAAGCTTGACCATGGGAACTTTATCTTGTAGTTCTCAATGGTGGTGTAGTTCCCAAACTTCACCACCAAATGTTTAGTATCATTATTCCAAATTTACAAGGTTAGTGCCATAGTGCATATACAACATTTGCAAAGTGCATATGATAAACGGAGGCATCCATGACCACTCTCTTAAAAAGTTTGAAAACAAGGATCAAGAGGTGGTTTGGATCCTTATAGAAGCACGTGGTACTAAGTGAGATGTCCATGGCACAAGCGTTTTCTTCCTCAAGAGAGAAGTCATGACTATCGAGAACAACGCTTGGATGGCCAGAGGGACATAGCTTGGGTTCAAGTGAGGGCATTGATGGATGTTCAGTTTCACTAGGAAGCCTAGGTGAAACAAACGAGGATATGAACTTCACCTCCTCAAATGGCTCATGGTTGGGATCTTGCTTCGCCATTGAGATTTCTGGGCAAGAGGTAGGAGCGGCAGAAGCAATCTGTCCCAACTTCTCACTAGGGCTCCCATGGGATTTTTTTTCTTGAAAAAGTGTTTCCAAAGGGCAGCCTATGAGAAGTTCAAATTCAAGGATAGCATAGATGTAGGAATCTAAGCGAACCTCGGTTTTGTCTATCATGATTGGCACAGCCCTAGCCATCCCACAATACTCGAAAATGAGTCCAAACGGACTTTTAAAGAGTCTATCGGTCAGGACTAGCGACATGTCACTCAAATGGTATTTCACTAGGAACTCTGACATGATATTAGTCCCGACTGTGGGGTGGTAAAGGGCTTTTTATGATAGTTCCCCTTAATGAACAAGTCATGGTCGTGGAAGGTGAAAGAATCCGAATTGCTTCAAAAGAGCATTTCACTTCCATTAACTATTTTTTTTAAAGGTTCTACTTAGGGGAAGCTTCATCGTGCCCAAAATGCCATAAGGTATTGCCATAACCCTTGAATTGGATGGGGAACTCCGAAGGATGAATTACTCCTTCCTTTGGTGCTCCTTGGTTCGGGTGAGGGCCTCAAGGATTTGGCTTTAGCTAACGAGGGCTCCTCAAAGCATGACATGCCCTTATCATGGAGGGATCTAGTTTCTATGACGAAAAGAAGCATGTGTGTCTCAGGAGTTTTTAAAGAACTTCACATGTTCCATCAAAGGTCCAGTAAAAACGACCTCTAGTGGACACGTCTAGGCATAGGTCAGCATCCATGTCAAGACCCGAATCATAAGAGACGCAACAAAATACCATCAGGTAAAGACAAGTCTGAGCTAGAGTGTATTAACACTAAAAATCTGTCCCAAGTTGCACCTATGGACTCCTTCTCGGCTTGCTCAAAATCAAGGATTGCCCTTGGTAGAGAGACGATATGAGACAAGGGAAGAATGCAAGACAAAAACTGTCTTTTAAGTCCTTCCTACTCCCCATTCGTACATACTATGGAAGAGTGTGCCATTGCTCCACCTCCCTCTTGAGAGAGAATGAAAACAATTTCCACTTTAGAATTTTCCTCAAAATCTCGCAAGTAATTGCTCGGGTTTTCATTTTCATGCCCCAAGAAGGGTTATACCCGAACCATGGCTATCAAGCCAGGATGGAGTTCGTAGCCAGATGAGTATTTCATTTTTGGAAAATGTGGTGGCCTGGATAACTCCCTCTTTGAAACAGAAACTTTTTAATAGGAGTGGAATTCATGGTAAATGGGATGTGGTGGAAAATATTTTTTTCTTTTTGATAAAGAAAAAAAAAAGATACAGATACGAGGATGAACTAGGTTCGAAGATAATACAAAGAACCGTTCCCAAGAACGGCGCCAGAAATGCTTGTTGGTATTTCTTAAGAAAGAATCTGTAAGCGCACGGAATTACTGTTGTAGCACTTCACCCGGAAGTATTCAGGGTATCGTATTTCCACGAGGAGCGGAGGTATTTCTTCTAGCTAACCCGTCCAAGGACCACCAAAGGGTAGAGTTTAGAAAAGGGTAGTGAGGTTCTTCTACGATTTAGGATCTCTACACGGAGGTAACCTTGCTCACTATACTCTTGCTTCGGGCACTGTTGACACCTCTTAATGTTATCTCTAGTAACGGTACTAAAAATGCTTGTGGGCATAGCATCGCTACTAGAACGCCAAGTTGTCATCCCCAGCAATAACACAAAGATGTGTGGTATTAAATCAAGCCACCATTTAGAATATAGAAATACCATTGTAGCATTTTACCCAGAGTATTACCAGGTTGTCATTTATATTTTACCACTGGGAAACAATGGCTAAAGACATTGATAATTCACTATCTTGTATCTAGTAACTAGTATACCAACTAGACCTAAGCAGGGGTAAGTGGTAAATGATAAGAGTTATGCACAATATCACACACAGAGGAGAATCCTATAATATATAGTCGACTAACTTGAGAGGGCTAAGGGAGAGTTCAAGGTTCCTATGTACTTCTCTACTACTGGGTTCTATTCTAGTTGACACTAGAATGTAACTAATGCACGGATAAGTATAGCACACACAATAGCACTTCAGGCAGCAAAGTACCTTTCCAACTCTCGAATAGATAAGAAAGAAGTAGTTGGGGAAGGCTACCAAAAGCCCTACGAAACACCAATCCCGACGTGGTGGAATACGAAGGCCACACAGAGTTGTCACCCCTATGGGCTACCACAACTAACCGTAAGAATTGGGCGCAACCTCAGGTAACCTATAGCCTAGACACCATGTCTACACTATCGATTACTACTCTAGCCACATATGATAACTAGAGCACCTAATACAGGCGGAGATCCTATGCTAACATGCAATAACTACACTAACCATACAAATAAGGCATAGAAGTAAATAGAGAAGATAAATATACTAAAGCATAAGTGTTGCAAAGATAAGATACAAAGATATACCAGACCTCCAAGGCTCCACGGTGAGATCCGGAACGAAGCCTCTCAACCCTAGCTCTCAAGTTACTAAACTATTACATTGAAGAGTCTAGCCCTAATCTCCCTGGTGTGTTGATCTCCATGAGAGTATGATCCTTTCAAGGGACGCCTCTCAAATGGATCCCAACGAATAATGAATTAGAGTTTCAGGGGATGCCTCTCCCAGGGGGGTCCTGCCCTTCTTTTATAGCCCGGTGGGATGAACGTGAGCCCTTGGATCAAACCGACTTTGGCGGATGGCTGAGATTGAAACCCTAAGGCGGTGGAGCAACCTGGGCAAAGCGGGGCTGAACCAGGGCCAGACCGGCCGGTCTGGCCTGGTGGCCTCCGGGCCCCCGGCTCGGCGTGGTGCCTTCTCGTCTCTTCTGGATCCTTCCTGTGTTGCCGTGGAGTCTGTTTTCCGTTTTCTTATTCCGATAAGCTCTTGTGATTGCGCCTTTTCCAGTTTACGCCTGCAGAAATAGTGAAACACCAAAACTCATGGAATTCGGTTAGTGTAAACCCTATATCTACCTTGGTGATCACAATTGCATCCTTTTCATGGCTAGTTGACGGTTGATTTCATACAATAATGACCGTCAACAACTCCTCCAAGGTTGGTAGTCCCTTAGCAAAGAAAACTTAGAAAAGTTATTGTAAGATATCTATGTGTTTAAGCATTGTAGCCATCTCGAGCAACTCCCTAGAAGTATACCCAGTCGACGTAAATTCTCCTCCAAGTTATGCAATAACCGAAATGACTTTCAAACTTATCCAATTTACCTTTGACTGTGGGGCTTATTAGCTCTTCCTTGGGTCTTGAGTACTTGACAGCACAGAAAAGATCCCATCTAAGCACTATGTCTCAAGCTCTTCGATCAACTATCATTCCTCGAGTTTTTAGAGGTTTTCAAATAAAACTCGAGCTTCCCATGTATGACACTCTCGGGTCTCTCAATATATGTGGTATTTGTGGATTCTCACCAAGGCAGTGATGATGGTTGCCTTTCTTTTCATCCTATAGCTAAAGCTTATGTGGAGCTCATAGGTAAGGAGAAAACTTGGAAGAGCAAACTTGCATTGCATGTGTTGTAGAGTCAAACAATAGATCCATGGAGAAACGAGTCATGCAGTCGAATCAAGATGTATAAGTGGATGGATATGGTGGATATATGGTGGAACCTAATTCTACTCAGCTCCTTAAATGCCTATCTCTCTTTTGGACTTAAACACTAGCCAGAGGTTATAAGCTATCTTTTTCTCTCTTTTTTTTCAGGGAGTTGGGTATCTATGCACCCACTGTTTTCAGCATTTGGACATTTGTCCGTTGTTTTTCTTTTCTTCTCCCTTCTCTCTCTCTCTCTTTTTTTTTCAATTATCTTTTTGCATAGCTCATAACACTCCTTTTGGCACTTAGGGATTTGGAGAGATAGCAATAGGAACGTGGAGCATTTATTCGGTGGCTAACCTAATGAAATATTTTTGGTGTTCTCTCCCAGTGTAGGAGAAAAATATTTTTTTGCAATGGATGTAAGTGGAATGGCATGTTGTTGCGCCTACTCCAGTGTAGAGTAGTGCATATGGAGGTGGATCTTGATTCAAGAGCATGACAATTTTCTCACCGGGGTCACAAAGGTTGACAAAACTCAATGCATGACAAGCAAAGATGTATGTAGAAATTTAACTAGCCTATCTCATCATGTTTGGCTCTGGTGGGAATGTAAGCATTGTCATACAGGAACTCATCATGTTTTTGTATTTTTTTAAAAGATAAATCTCCGTAACTCTAGTGTCACTTAGAACAAGATAGATAGCAGCTTAGACTTTCTCAATCTTATCAATCAGGTACCTAGACTTAGTTCAAACATATGCAACCCATAAATTTTAGGTTCGAGCAAATCTTCATGTCAAAACAGTTTAGAGCTAAAACTTAGGGAAAACTTATGTCTAAACTCTAGGCATTTTAAAGGTGTTGTAACAGAGCAGCTTTATCATCATTTCAGATCATCTTGAGGGTTCCCTTTTATTGACTCTATCTAGACAAACATTTTTATTTTTTTTTTATTTTTCAATGACTCATACTATATAAGACTCTAAAACTCTACAAAGCATGGACCTTCATGTGCCCATATATTTTTAGTATTTTTAGGTTTTCTTATGATTTATGGTGAACCTTCATGTGCTCACATATTTTTGGTTTTTAATTTTTTATGACTAACTCAAAATCACGTAGGTACACTTACCTGGGTACCTAGGGGATGCCTTCCCCCAAGCTGGTTGTTGTCGTGGTTGAGCATTGAAGCCGAAAGCAGTCCTCTTGGTGGAGCTCA
This sequence comes from Chrysopogon serrulatus, assembly GCA_015844335.1. Taxonomy (NCBI): domain Eukaryota; kingdom Viridiplantae; phylum Streptophyta; class Magnoliopsida; order Poales; family Poaceae; genus Chrysopogon; species Chrysopogon serrulatus. Next base: position 68,283 of record JADLZL010006293.1, on the reverse strand, counting down.
TGCTTGTAAGAGCAAGTATAGCCGGGAATCTCGATCTCATCCAACAAGAAGTTGCTTCCTCCACACAGTGATTAGCTGTGTGTTGGGAAGGTGTACTTCAAATGATGTAGATGATGATTGCTAGGTGACAAGCTCTTAGAGTCATCCTGCAGTAAACATCTCACAAAACACTAAAACTTGTGGAACGGATTAGGGTAAGCAAATTAGTGGTTAGCCATTTCACGGATTGGTTGTTGTGAGAGTTTTTCAAAGGTTGTTACAGTTTATATAGTGCAGCAAGATGCTCAATGATGATTATTTTTTTTGAATTTTCTATTTTTATTATGCAGGAAAGAAAACATGTATGCATGATTATTTTTGTTATTTTTATGCCACCATGGTGAAAACTCCTATGGGCTTTTACACACCATAGAACTGATCACATGGGGCCTCAAGTTTTATAATGCATGAATTATCTAACAAGATGAATACATATTTATTTTTGTTATTTTCAATGCAATGCTAATGCGAAAAAAGTAAACATGCTAAAGAGAAAATAATTCATGCAATGAAAGAAAGTAAATATGGATAGCTACCAATGTTACCTCATGGCAAGGGTTCAGACTTTAAAGTCTTCCGAACAAGACTTCTCCCTTCTTGTTGATTCCTCTAGCATTGTCACGACATGGAGTTGCTTTGGTTGCGTGCAAGGGAGTGTTTCTTCTCCAAGCTAGCTCTTTCGGTGAAGACAAAGATTTCTATGATGATGCCCTTTATGATGTGTCACCTTCTTCTACCTAACCTGTCTTGGTTGAGTATTAATTTTGCTTTGACAGGTCTAGGACCTCCACTTGTACAAAGTAGAGAATTGATTCCCCCACACTTCGCTTAAAGTGTGTCCTGCTCATGAAGACAAGGTAGAGATCAAGTGCATGGGCTCTACTTGTGGAAAAACACCAGTAGAACCAAAACTTCTATTCCACATCTCTAGTCCTTAGTCCCGTTTGAACAACATGGAGTTGATGTTATGTGCTTTGTTCAACATTATCATGAGAGGTAGGATCATAAGGTTGAGCAAGGATGTAACACTTAAGTTCATTAGGCCACAAGAGTTAAAATGCTTAACCATGGAAGGATTGTCGATCTGTATATGATGTGTCAATTTTTATATGATCATGACTACCATCTTCCAAGCATAAGATGTGCAACTTTTTAACTCATTTGGTTAAGACTATGGATCAAGATAGTGATGCTATGAACAAGTTAAAGAACTAAACATGTTGAGTTAATCAGGATTGATCATTGATAATTGCTACTCAAACAATATAGGTTCTTTGTTCATGTTCATACCAAAACCAAGGAGAAGCATTTTAAGTAGTGACCATTTACCTTTGGATGTTACCTTCATCATTGGAGCACCATGATACCATGTGATGAAGAGTAGATGACTCTTGATAGTCCTTTTTGTTTTGCTTGATGCTTTCCTTGTTTGGACAGCCTCACATCTCGGTTTGTAGTTCCTCTTGTTCCTAGATGGTGCTCTTTTTTGTTGTGCCATCTTTTTTGCTCTTTGCCATTTTAAATTTTTTTATGCCTACACAAGATTAGTGGACAACACATACCCGAAGGAATATACCGATTTGAACGGGGGGGGATTGTTGTCTCTAATTTATATGTATTAGCTCTATGCTATTAGAAAGATGGGATTAGGATTATCTTAGCATAGTTTTTTTTTCATGTTTTATGCAACCATGGTTCAAGGCAAAGGTAACTTGCGGTTGAAGACAAAGTGAATGATCGTTGATACTTACGTTCTTCCATCAATAATGAATGTGTTTGTGTCTTCAATGTGCAAAGTTATTGGAGTTCGTCATGTGCCTTGCTTCATCTCCAAATTGATTTCATCTCTTGACTTACCCAGATTAGATTTAGAGTTTCCTGTAAGGGGTTAGTCCAACAAAATATCCAATGTCTACTATAGTATACTTTTAGTTCAAAAACCAACCTAGACACCACGTCTAATTTGATTCGGAAGGCATTTTAACCTAAGCACCACACTTAATTTAAAAGCCTTTGGAAGTAGGATTAGCACTTCTAAACTAAACACCATGCTTAATTTAAAATATGTGTGATCATACTCCAAACAATAAGCATACTATAGCAAGCATAGGTAGCATGAGAGCACATAGTGATTTATTCAAATAGAGATGAAAGTATGATCATGTATGGTGAGAATGTTTTTTTTTTTATTTTTATGTAGAGATGCAAGTGATATGCATGTTTGCATGGAACTAAACATGCTATGGATGTGATATGAGATGGAGTAAATGCATGGATTATTCAAAGTAAACATGCAAAGGGAATGCAACAGATAACTACTCATCAAATTTAAAGTCTATGAGCAAGACTTTCTCACCTTTCTTGATCATACTTATCATGACTCACAATGGACTCGTAAGTAGTGTAGCATCTTTGTTCATCACACATGATGAGATTTGAGTTCTTGTGACGATGATCTTTTTCTCCAATCTACACACGGTTAGAATAATATGTATGTTTATACATACCTGTGAGATGGCAGGGTTCCATTGTTGATAGTTCATGAATGTTTAGGCACCCTAGATTTTTTAACATCTCCCTTGTCTTGTTCATTTGGAATTTCGCCAGAAGGTTGAACACTTGATTTCCTACTTATTCCACAACTCAACAAACACAAGGGTAATCCTACTAAAACTAGTGGTACACTAAGTTAGCAGATATCAAGATCAATATCAAAATCTTTACGCCAATTGTTTCCCCGAAAAACGGCGCCAAAAATGCTTGTTGGTATTTCTTATGCACAATTAAAATATGAAGGATTCCGCAAGCCACGCATTTAGAATTACCATTGTAGCATTTTACCGGAGTATTGCGGGTATCGTTATTTATATTTTACCACTTTATATTTTAACAATGGCTAAAGACATTGATAGTTCACTATCATGTATCTACTAACTAGTATACTAACTAGACCTAAGCAGGGGGTAAGTGGTAAATGATAAGAGTTATGCACAAACATCACACATAGAGGAGAATCCTATAATATATAGTCAACTAACTTGAGAGGACTAAGGGAGAGATCAAGGTTCCTATGTACTTCTCTATTACTGGGTTCTATTCTAGTTGACACTAGAATGTAACGAATGCATGGGCAAGTATAGCACACACAATAGCACTTCGGGGCAGCAGTACCTTTCCAACTCTCGAATAAGACTGGGAAGAAGGTAGTTGGGGAAGGCTGCCAAAAGCCCTACGAAACATCAATCCCGACGTGGTGGAATACGAAGGCCACATAGAGTCACACCCCTATGGGCTACCACAACTAACCGTAAGAATTGGCGCAACCTCGGGTAACCTATAGCCTAGACACCATGTCTACACTATCGATTACTACTCTAGCTACACGTAATAACTAGAGCACCTAATACAGGCGGAGATCCTATGCTAAGATGCAATAACTACACTAACCATACAAATAAGGCATAGAAGTAAATAGAGAAGATAAATATACTAAAGCATAAGTGTTGCAAAGATAAGATACAAAGGTATACCAGACCTCCAAGGCTCCACGGCGAGATCCGGAACGAAGCCTCTCAACCCTAGCTCTCAAGTTACTCAACTATTACATTGAAGAGTCTAGCCCTAATCTCCCTGGTGTGTTGATCTCCATGAGAGTATGATCCTTTCAAGGGACACCTCTCAAATGGATCCCAACGAATAATGAATTAGGGTTTCTAGGGGATGCCTCCCCCCTGGGGTCTGGGGCTCCTTTTATAGACCCGAGCGATTAACGTCAGCCCTTGGATCAAACAGATATCGGCGGGCGGCTGAGATTCTTCCTCAAAGGCGGTGGATCCCGTGGGCCGAAGATGGGCCAAAACGGCCAAAATACCAGACCGGCCGGTCTGAGGGTGGGACCGGCCGGTCTCCCCCTATGACAGTGGGCCCCACCTTCCGGGGTGGTTTCGGTGTGTCTTCTAGATCCTTCCTGCGCAGGTGCCGCTTCCAGGTGCGATATCTTTTCATCCGGGACTCCAAATATGGCAAATGATATGTCCGTTTTGATCGTCTCGACGAGCCCGTCGCAATGGTGCATTCTAATCCATCATTTGAGATACTTTTATACTGTCATATATGGCAACTTTGATAGCGTTTCTAGTATGTACCTGTAGAAACATAGATTCACCAAAACTCGTGGAACTCGTTAGAATAAAACCCTATACCTATGCTCTGTGGTTCATTTTATGTCAAGTTTGATGATAATTGATGGATTATAATTGACATTAGTGACCGTCAACAATGTGGAGTCCAAAAAATTAGATTTTCTATTTTACGATTTTTTTGTGATTTATTATAATTTTTCAAAAATTTGGCCGAAATAAATAAAAAGAAAAAAGACAAAACCACCATCACTGTAGCAAAACCACCATCAGAACCACTTCAGGGAGGAAAAGCGCATGGTTTGAAAAGTTGAGGGAGGTTGTTTATCCGGTTTTGGGGTTCAGGGAGAAAAAATAGACTTTCGCAAAAGTTAAGAGAGTAAAAGTAGACTTTTTCCAAAGAACTCCTAATGATGTGTAATTTCTGACTTTTTCCCCTGTCCTGATTATTTTTATATAACCTATAGTTAAACTTATATGATTTTTTTCCTTCTAGAAACACTTCTTATTTTATAGAATAATATAATCAAGTTAAAACTAACTGACACATTGATGTTCCTCAAAGAATTATAATAACCTTTACGAGCATAAATACCAGTGAGTTTCTAGCAGGCTTCGAATCATTAGAGTTTATGCTTAAAGAGAAGCAAACCATAGTTCAAGGCTATGCCACCACGCCAGCCAGGGCATTGAGGGTGGCCAATGAGTAGGTAGGGATGGGGGTCATCAAATCAAGACGGCCTAAGGTGACGGTAAAATGCGTACGCAGATTTTGTGGCAAGATCCACTAAAGATAGGGGATGAGGATGAAGCATGGGTGTCGTGGGTTCATAACCACAGCTAGTTTTTTTGTAGCTGATGTGTGAGATCTTTGCTGTTGACACTTAAGACACGAAAGGGTTTATCTTGGTTCGGACTTCAGACATTGAGTCTTACATCTGGCAAGAGAGTTGTTTCGCGTTAGAATATTTGAGAGAGTTTACAGCAGAGGGTAGGATAGTGAAAAGTTTATGCTTTAATGGTGAGTTGAGTTGTTTTAGGGTTCTATCCCCAAAGGGGACTGATCCCCTTGATGGCTTCCCTTGGATGCCAAGACAAATTCGCTCCTAGTCTTCAAGTCATTGGAGATGTCGTCCGACACCACTTTGGTGGCGATGGCTAACAACTCCTCCAAGGGATTGCGATTACAACTTTTGGAGGTGGTAGGGGCATGCTATTGTCAACTGCCTTCTCGATCTGCCCTCCCCCGGTTCGCCCATCCCTTGCAGTATAACACCCTGCTAAAGTTTTATATTATTTTTGTGAGCAACATAATGATCTCAAATGAAAAACCTAAAAACTAGAAATCAAGGTGGTATTAAAAGATATGATTTTTCTAAGATGAAGCATAGTTCTAATATAGAGAGGAGCATCCTTTTGACGGCCACTTAACACCGTTAGTGGAGGAATTGGGGGATATTGCCATTTAGGGAAGGAATTTTTAACTCGGTGCTAGATAAGGAGCTTCAATTTTAGGAGTACCTTAGAAGGAAGACCTATTTCAGTACTAAATAAATAATGCTATAATTTTGGACGTAGAGCACCAAACGGACTTTCTTCATCGCGGAGGATCTATGCTCTATATTGGCTGGTCCCTAGTAGCCTGTACACATCAACGGTGGGGTGCCGCAGGAAGGTGACAAAGTTTGAGCATGCCAGAGATACGACACAGGAAATTATAGGCACAAGTTGGGAGCTTTTCATTCTCTCCCTCCCACTCCAGCCGTTCTCAGCGCTCTCTAAAAATATCATGTTATATTACACATCAACGATATTCTTGAACGTAACCATTACAAGCAATTCGATAGGCATTTTTTTCTTAAAAAAAATACAGCTCGGTGGGATGCGGCTCCATTTTCAAAGATGAACAAAAAGAATGTGGCACCATGTGCACTCTGATTTTCATCGATGGTTTTAAGGAAAGCAGGATAACGTCACAACCCAAAACTAAAAGCCAAAGCAATCTATAATTTATTAGGAGGACGGAGGAAGTAGTAATTTCTTTGTAAGCAGATCTACCAGTATACAATATATGGCATTAACGCCCGATCATATGGTGACTCAGACCAAAAAAAAAAAAAAAAAAAAAAAACGACATCGATCTTCATTCATTGCTCATTTGCTCCCATCTTCTTGGCGTTGTACGGGCTCTCGCGTCAAGGGTGGTGGAGCGGAGCGGCATGCCGGCAGTGCATATATCGCCACACGATCGTTTCGGACTACGCCTCTATAGGTTTTCAGGGCAGTACCACCCTACCATCCTTGCTATCAGTCTCAGCTCCGATCCATGCATGACCACCACCCATGCATTATCAGACTACATACAGATATAGTCACTTAATCAGCGTGTTAATTTATGGCCACTCGTTATTATTAGCAGGACTGCTTACTGAGTGTAATCATAAGTTGGTCCGGATTTTCCCGCTGGGCCTCCCGTCAAGTTGGCTGCTGCTTACATGCACGCCCGACGCGTGGACAGAGACAGCAGCATGAGTCGTTCCAACACTGCAAGCACGCGCGCACACCGAACTGAAGCCGACGATACGTGTGATGAGCCCATGCTAGCAACTTGCATTGGCCTCGCACACACCGGCCGCCTATAAATAGGGGATCAATGCAGCAGCATGAGCGAACAACTCAGCTCAGCTCAGCACGGTCGGTCGTCTCAACTCTCAACCTCGCTCCGGACAGCAGACCGAGGGAGACAGAGATCGAGCAGTAATACAATATAATGGCGCCGAAGAGCCTTGCCCTTGCGGCTCTGCTCATCGCCGTCGTCGTCGTCTCCGCCGGCCAGCTGCCCCGCGGTGCGGCGGCGTTGGGGGCGAGCCCCAACGCCAACACCAGCTTCATCCTCTCAGGCATCGTGCCATGCGCCACCGGGAACTCCATCAACCTGGCCACGGCCCCGTCGTTCCCCAGTAAGGAGATGCCATGCATATATATAGGCGCTGTCGTCGATCTGAATAGTACATAATTAATGGAGTATTTTCAGGACATCGATGCGTGATCGATCGGTCTTATATATATTTCCCCCTGTTGTGTCTTCTCAGACGCCGTGGTGCAGCTCATGTGCAACAGCAACGTAGTGGGCAGCACGACGACGGACAGCACGGGGGCCTTCCTCTTCAGCCAAAGCCGCAGTGCCAGCAAGGATCTGGTCACCGCCATTATGAGAAACCTGTGCAAGGTGGTCGTCGTCACCCCGCTGGGCGCGTGCGACGCGTCCCTGGCCGGGGCCACCGGGACGCTGTCGGCGCCGCTGAAGCTCCTGGGCATCACCACGGGCAGCGGCAGCGACCTCGGCGGCCTCGGCGGGATCATCGGCGGGATCGTCGGCGGGATCGTCGGTCTCGTTGGGCAGATCATCGGCGGCATCCTCAACCTCGGCACCATGCCCTTCTCATTCGTCTAAACTCTCAGCTCTGCTGCGCTGGACGATACCGAGAGGCTGTCCATGTTAATCTATCGACGACGCCAACGAATTATATTTATCATCAATAAATAAAATAACTAAGCATAATTAATTAAATCAATACGTGTAGCGACGGATCATTTTCATTTGGGCTGCTTTTGTTAATTACTTTGTGTGCCACGTCACATGTGTTACGACGTACTATAAACAGCTGTTCTGTACCTGTTGCTCCTGTACCATGCATGGATGCTTCAAAGAAGCACATATATATATATGTACTGTGTGTATCGTTCTTGTTGCCTCGTCGCTTGTTTGTGAAAAGAAAAAGGGTTATATGCGAATGGGCATGTGGTCCAATGGATCAAATCCTAGTGCTCGCACCTTTTCTGGGATTTTTCTAGGATTTACCGGCGTTATGTTTTAAGTGGTAAGCGACGTTCCCGTCGACGACGAGGTGGAAGTACATGTGGCCTGTTTCATTTGCTAGACGCGTGCCATATTTTTTTTAATGGGAACCATCAATCTCCCAATCAACTAACACGTGCCACGTGCCACGAACCCGTCATGTGCCAACAGGGCAACCGCCCTCTTTTTATCCCATCACAATACTAGTATCTCTCTTTTCTCCCTAATAACTTGATGTTTCGGATGTCCAGCTTACTCAAAAACTTGCTCCTCAAGACTGAAAATGATTAATATTTGTTCATTTTGATAGTGTTATATCATCATACATGGATTGAGATAGATACTACATGAGCATCCAAACAAGGTTAATAATGGTTGAGCCGAACTCACCGGTCCGAGGAAGGAACGAGCAGGGTGCCTCATTAAGCTTGACACACAAAGTATATGTCGACATATACTCCGATCCCTCCTTCTCTAAAAGAAGTGATTTTTGGTGTTGTCCTAAGTCAAATTTTTAAAACTTTGATCGAATTTCTAGTAAAAAACATTAAGATTTATGTTATCAAATTAATTAGTATCATTAGATTTACCATAGAATATATTTTTATAATATGCTCAATTTATGTTATAAATATTGTTACTCTTTTTTTTTTATAAAGTTGATCAAAGTTAAAAAAAAATAACCGACACGATTTCTAGAAATCACTACTTTCAGGGATGGAGGTAGTAGAATATAATGGACGTTGGATATGTCGAGTTGACGCACACAAGCAATACAAACACTCCTCATAAAGTGGACGTAGGACACACCCTATGTCTAAAACAATACTATAAATCTATGTCCTACGTGCAAACTCTCTGATCTACAGCGTGTGATTCGTTAGATTGTTTGTAACCCGCTGAATAGACTTAATAACCCGTTGATCGATCTATGTATGTGCGAACCTTAATTAATAATAGGTTTACAAATGTTGAATAGAGTTAATAACTAATTCAACGCAATTTACAAATGGTGATTTCTTTGTTTTAACTCTTGGAGTCATCAGAATGTTATCTCATTGAGAGAGAGAGGCCTGGTCATAGCCGGCACAAGCAGTGGCACTAGTTCCACTTCAAGATTCAGGGTACATTCTGTTCTTTCTCCGTTTTCATATGATCAGTATATATATTTTGCTATGTCACACGCCAGTAATATGCTAAACAAAAATCACATATGTACATATATGTCACGTCATGTTCATGTTCATTAGTTTCCATACTCCCTCCATCTCAAATTATAAAGCCATTTCAAAACATCTTAAGTTTGACCAAAATTATAAAGAAATTTATGGCATAGATAGATAGAGGTATATAGTATAAAAATATTAATAAAGAATTTAATATACTTATTTAATTGATATCATAAATATTATTATTTTATTATATTAGTTCAGTCGAACTTGAGATTGGCTGCATTCGCTACTCATTTTTGGGCTGGTTTTCTAGCCGTTTCTAGCAGACACTTCCAGCTGCACATATGAGAAACCAGCCAGAGCAGCTGTATGACCAGTGGAGCTAGCGTACGGAGCCATTGACTCTCCAAGACTGTAGTTTGGGTTGGAGGGGAGTATAGATTACAATATGTCATGTTTGCCTCAATATGTAACGAACATAGAGGCCACAAAATCAAAATCAAAGATCCGATACTAAATACGGAAGGATGGTCAAGCAAACAACACGTTGGTCCCATCTCCCCGCTCGTCGTCTAAGGTTGGCACGGCACGATCGATGAAGGTCTTTCCAGCAAACTGGCAAGTTGACGCACGCGCGCGGGCGAGGGATTTGGCACTATGCACATAACGGGACGCACACCACTCCCGCACCGCAGGCTGCACACTACTGTTGCAAATATATATATATGCATGTGTGCACTACTGTAGGCCGGTGACGCTGATGTGCGCAGCCGTGCGCGTCTTGCATGACATGCGCCAGTGGCACGAAGCAGGGCAGCACACGCATGCACGGACACGGACGACGGGCCGTGAGATGGGCATGGGCTGGCGCCTTGCATTGGTTCGTTCCACTCCACACGTTGGCAACTTGGCATCAACCATGATGCGTACGTGCTCCCCGCGCAGGCATGCGAGCTAACATATAGACAAGCCGCTCGCTTTCAGTTCGCTTGTGGATCGATGCATGGACCATCTGGCTCTGCCTGGCCGGCCGATCGATCCGCATGCGCGCAGCTCGGGCGACTCGCGCCTTTTGGCTGATTCGGACGAGAAAACGAAGGGGAAAGCGATCGATCGAGGCCGGAGCCCGCCTCCGGCCGGCAACTTGCATCGTTTCACAAAATCGGTGTGGACTGCGGAGCTCCATGCATGGTATCGGTAGGCATTGTCGCATTCACCGGGCAGTGAGATTGAGATCCACTCCAACAGTGCGCTGTACTTTGGGAGGAATAATCACGCGGTCTCTGCGAATGTCGTAAGGGGTCAAAGAATATGGGACGATTGGGCGTTAACAGATCGTAGCGTAACCCTCGAAGGAGAGCCGCCGCCGACTCTCGCCTCGCCGCCGCCGTCCACCACTGCTGGTCCCCCTCCCTTCCTCTTCGGCATCTAGCCGAGGGTTGAAGCGAGTGAGAATCCATTGTTTTTAATAAGTTTTGTTTATTAGATCGAGTCATTAGGGTTAGAATTTCTCCATGCCAAATTTGTTGGTGTTGGAGTTTTATTTCCTCCTCCTCTCCGGCTATGGTGAAGGAGAAGGGTGGAATTGTATTCTCCATGGCGGCTCCGTTGAAGATGAGGGCGATAACTTCAGCGTCAACATCTTCATCGACATGATGACATGGAGACTTTTGTTTCCAGACTGCGGTATCAAGGCAGAGATGATGTCGCCTCCATGGAATAATTTTCTCCGGTTCTTTCTCTATTTTGTTGTGGTTAGATCTGACCATGATGAAGGACTAGGGAGAATAATTTTCAGATCCGTCTTTCTCATTTTTCGGTGGCAGAAAGAAGAAGGAAGACACAAGAAAGAAGAAGTTTCTCAATTCCGCCTACAGGAATGTTGGTCGTCGTTCGTTGGGCATTTGTTCTCAGGCCAGTTGCCGAATGTTTGCCAGTGCGGCCATCTACACTGGAAAGCATTTAACAGGATGGGTTTTGAGGTGTGCCATTTATAGCATGGGTATTATTTTATAATCCAAAGTGCTTGTAACGTATTGATGTATCCAGCTATCATATAATATAATTCTTCTTTCATCGAAAAAAAAGAACATAGGACGATTGGCAAATAGAAAAGCCACCAATTCTTGCTTCCGATGTAATTTTCGATTTCCCTTTCTTTCAGATTTTGTTTCAGAAGTAGCTGCTGCACGTGTACTTTTCAGCAAAAATGACCTAATTCCGACATTATTTTGGCGGCTTTAAGAACCACCAATCCCTTCTCTAGTAATCATAAAACCGCCCGCTACTACGAAAAGTTTAGGATATAGGCTCTGTGATTAACAGAGAAAGACATATTTTTAGGAGTTGCCTCTATAAATGGTCAAACAGGGTTGGAATGACTTATAATTTTGAATAGAGAAAATTTCCATCATTGTTCACATAATACCTAACCGTACAATGCTTGTGCAGTTAAGGGCGTATTTGAATATGTGAATTGGTTCCCATCTCTAGAATCGCTAGAAATATTGCCAAACAGTTGAAGACAAGACTGATTCTATCTAGAAATATTTCTGTGGATTTTACTTTTGAAAGAATCACATCCGGAGATAGTTTTCCCTTACTTCTTATTCTTGCTTCCCAACTCCCTTTCTAACCTAGAAACATTTCTGTTGTCTTTGCAAGTAAAACTAGTTAAAGAAAATGGGCTGCCTCTGAACTGTTCTGCACCTACTTTTTTCTTGCAAAAACCTATCTATATATGTTTTGTGATTTTTCATGTAAACCAATTATTTTCACCATCCTTTCAATAATCAACATCCTGCCAGGTAGCCAAACAATTTTTTAAAAGTAATTTTAATTTACTAGAGAAAACATTTCTAGCAAGGAACTGAATCTAACTAAGAGTTGTAGTATTGGGTAGTGTCCAACTGCCCATTAATTTCCTTCCAAAGTTCCAATCCGGTCTTGGCTGGTCGTGTCGTGCCAACCCGGTTTTGAACACCTCTCCGTGGACCGAAAACCGGTCGTGCTATGCTCCGACCTGGTCGGACGCCAGCACCTCGCCGACCCATTGCCGCACAGCCGCGCTTAGGTGCAATTATTTGGTCCAGCCACCCACATGCAATTGTGCCTTTCCGGTCCAATGTCCCGCTCGTGTCCGATATTCACTGCATCCTGCATCCCGCGGATCTCATACGTGCCACGCTTGCCGCTCAAAGGATCTTAGCCCACTTGTACCGGTAAATTAAGAAGCCACGTGAATAAGAAAAAAAGAACGTCGATGCCTCGTTATTTTTTTTAAAAAAAATAGTCCATAAGAGGATACGAACATAAATACTATTTTGTTTTCATCAATCAATCAGTCCACATCACTTGATGGTTCCGTAGCTATATAGTTATATGAAAAATTTATCATCAAATATAATAGGATGTTGTAGACCTTATTATGATGCTAAAACTTTATATTAACTTTTTGAGCATCTTAACACCTTTAAATAAAAAATATTAAAACTAGAAAGTTGTAGGCCTTATCAAGATCTATAATTTTTAAATAAAAATTATTTTCATCGATGTTGTATTGAAGAGTTACGACTAGTTGCAACCTTGTTGGAACAAGAATAAATCGCTTACACGCTTTTAAAAACGATTCGAGTGATCAAGCGATGACGAGGCAAGCCCGGCGTGGCGCTCCACGCCGGACCGAAATTGAGTCGACTGTGAAAGTTTGAGAATAAGAACGTTCGTTTTCAAAGTTTAGGGAAGAAATTGAGCTGGATGTGAAAGTTTTGAGGACTAAAATGATCATTTTCGTAGTTCAGAGACTAAACTGAGTTTTTGATGATAGTTCGAGGACTAATTTGGCTATTCCGCCCAAATACATCACACAAACACCACATATATACTACAAGAACATCAAAACGAGACATGTATGCGAGAACAGAAATAACAAAAAAAGAAAAACATGAAAAATAAAAGAATAATCAGTTGGATATTACTTCAACAGCCTAAAATATATCAGAGAACCTCATAAGCACTACGTGAATACTCAAAAATAATTGTAGAACATTTCTCTTATACTATGTGAACATTTAAAAATATATAGTCAAACACACATGTATACTTAACGAATATCATATATATAATTCGCAAACATCTCACAAGTGATTTGTGAATACTTAAAAATAATTATGAACATTTCACAAGTGGCATGTGAATACATAAAGATAACTATAAAACATTGAATTTATTATTATGTGAACAATCAAAAAATATCGTAGAATATCACATGTAGTACACAAAAAATCCTAAAATATATCCTAAATAAAAGGTCATGTGACCTTTAAAATAAAATGAAAATATGAAAGAAAGAGTCCGTGGATTGAATCGAACACCGAGAAAATACTCAAAGATAATTATGAAATATTGAACTTGTATTATGTGAACAATAGAAAATATATCGTTAAACATCACATATAAACTACACAAACATCTTAAAATATCCTAAAGAAAATAAGTCATGTGACCTTAAAAATAAAAATAAAATAAGAAAGAAAGAGTAATAAAAATAAAAATGTCATGCGAGTTGAATCGAACGTCAATTTCCTACTCTACACCATATAAGTGTGTTATGATAAATATAAAAGATTTTCATAATTAAACCATATCAAACCATTTAGATCCAAAAAATATATCACACAGATATTACTTGCACCTAAAATATATTACACAACATCTCGAAAGTTATTTTTTTGGATATCCTATCCCTATGAACACCTTCGAAGAACTGAGTTAGATCGATAAATTTCGAGATTGACGAAGTCACTATAGGCGCTCGCTATCGCCGGCACGTCACCTACCACCGAATGAATAGCGTCGTTAAATCCTAAAATAGATCCAGAAAAATGCGAGCACCCGTGTTAAATCTAGGACTTGAACCCGGATGGACAAGTTCCACCGCAAGGAACCCAACCAGCTGAGCTATGCTCAGTTCGCATCTCACAAGTGAATACTTAAAGATAATTATGGAACATTAAATTTATATTTTGTGAACACCCAAAACTATATAAGAGAACATCACATGTATACTACATCCTGAAATATCCTACTAAGAAAATGTCACGTAACCTTGAAAATAAAATGAAAATATGAAAGAAAGAATAATACAAATAAAATAACATATGGGTACTAGAGTGAACAGACTCCAATAGGCGCGACTCGCACCTTCCATTGTTCCTCGTGTTCTGACTGGTATACAACTTGTGTAGGAAGGGACCTAACACGCCACTAGCTCGCTCTGTAGTCCAATAGAATAAATATGGGAACATAATATAGATAAATAATGAATTAGAGTTAGAAAAATAAAAAAATCATATTTATATGAATAGCGTCCCTAATATCATTGAAAGGAAGAAAACTACAATTGCTATGAGGCACATAATAGATTAAAACATAAATAGAAATAGAAAAAAAAAAATAAGGAAATACATAAATAATAGAAAAAAAATGCATGTTGTAGATTAAAAAACATCACACGGATACTACTAATAGTAAAAAATGGAAGACAAGAGAAGCCATATAATTTGGAATATAATAAAATATGAGCTAAAGGTAAGATAAAATATAATTAAAATAAATTAATAAATTAGTAAAATAATTAATTATAGTTAAATTAAAAAAGAAGAAAAAATGCTACTGAACATCATAAAATATATAAATTTATTATAGAACATCGATATATACTTATTGAACACCATAAAATATATCATAGAACATCACATTAACACTACATGAACATCACTAAATATAGCATAGAACATATCATATATACTATGTAAACATCATAGATATCATAAAAATATAAAATAAAATAATAAATTAGTAAAGTAATTAATTGTGGTTAAATTAAAAGATAAAAATGCTACTAAATATCATAAAATATACCATAAAATAAGAAGAAAACCCAAAACCATATAGGAATAAATAGAAATAGAAAAAATAAGAGAATACATAAATAATAGAAAAAATGTATGTTGTAGATTAAAAAACATCACATGGATACTACTAATAGTAAAAGAAAAAAAAGAAAAGACAAGAGAAGCCATATAATTTAGAATACAATAAAATATAAGCTAAAGATAAGATAAAATATAATTAAAATAAATTAATAAATTAGTAAAATATTTAATTATAGTTAAATTAAAAGAAAAAATGCTACTGAACATCATAAAATATATAAATTTATCATAGAACATCGATATATACCTATTGAACACCATAAAATATATCGTAGAATATCACATTAACACTATATGAACATCACTAAATATAGCATAGAACATCTCATATATACTATGTAAACATCATAGATGTCATAAAAATATAAAATAAAATAATAAATTAGTAAAGTAATTAATTGTGGTTAAATTAAAAGATGAAAAATGCTACTACATATCATAAAATATACCATAAAATAAGAAGAAAACCCAAAACCATATAGGATTAAATAGAAATAGAAAAAATACGAGAATACATAAATAATAGAAAAAATGTATGTTGTAGATTAAAAAACATCACATGGATACTACTAATAGTAAAAAGAAAAAAGGGAAGACAAGAGAAGCCATATAATTTGGAATACAATAAAATATAAGCTAAAGATAAGATAAAATATAATTAAAATAAATTAATAAATTAGTAAAACATTTAATTATAGTTAAATTAAAAGAAAAATGCTACCGAACATCATAAAATATATAAATTTATCATAGAACATCGATATATACCTATTGAACACTATAAAATATATCGTAGAATATCACATTAACACTACATGAACATCACTAAATTTAGCATAGAACATCTCATATATACTATGTAAACATCATAGATATCATAAAAATATAAAATAAAATAATAAATTAGTAAAGTAATTAATTGTGGTTAAATTAAAAAATGAAAAATGCTACTAAATATCATAAAATATACCATAAAACAAGAAGAAAACCCAAAACCATATAGGAATAAATAGAAATAGAAAAAAATATGAGAATACATAAATAATAGAAAAAATGTATCTTTGTAGATTAAAAAACATCATATGGATACTACTAATAGTAAAAGAAAAAAAAGGGAAGACAAGAGAAGCCATATAATTTGGAATACAATAAAATATGAGCTAAAGGTAAGATAAAATATAATTAAAATAAATTAATAAATTAGTAAAAAAATTAATTATAGTTAAATTAAAAGAAGAAAAATGCTACTTGAACATCATAAAATATATAAATTTATCATAGAACATCAATATATACTTATTGAACATCATAAAATATATCATAGAACATCACACTAAAACTACACGAACATCACTAAATATAGCATAGAACATCTCATGTATACTATGTGAACATCATAGATACCACAAAATTGTGGTTAAATTAAAAGATAAAAAATACTACTAAATATCATAAAATATACTATAAAATAAAAAAAAACCCCAAAACCATATAGGAGAACATCACATGTATACTACATCCCGAAGTATCCTACTAAGAAAATGTCATGTAACCTTAGAAATAAAATGAAAATATGAAAGAAAGAATAATACAAATAAAATAACATGTGGGTATTAGAGTAAACAGGATACAATTGGCGCGACTCGCACCTTCCATTGTTTCTCGTGTTCGAGACCGGTACACAACTTGTGTAGGAAGGGACCCAACACGCCACTAGCTCGCTCTGTAGTCCAATAGAAAAAATATGGAAACAAAATAATATAGATAAATAATGAATTAGAGTTAGAAAAATAAAAAATCATATTTATGTGAATAGTATCCTAATATCATTGAAAGGAAGAAAACTATAATTGCTATGAGGTACATAATATATTAAAACATAAATAGAAATAGAAAAAAAAAAGAGAATACATAAATAATAGAAAAATTCATGCTTTGTAGATTAAAAACATCACACGGATACTACTAATAGTAAAGGAAAAAAAAGGGAAGACAAGAGAAGCCATATAATTTGAAATACAATAAAATATGAGCTAAAGGTAAGATAAAATAAAATAAAAATAAAAATAAATTAGTAAAGTAATTAATTATAGTTAAATTAAAAAGAAGAAAAAAAATGCTACTTGAACGTCATAAAATATATAAATTTATCATAGAACATCAATGTATGCTTATTGAACATCATAAAATTTATCGTAGAACATCACATTAATACGATACGAACATCACTAAATATAGCATAGAACATCTCATGTATATTATGTGAACATCATAGATATCATAAAAATATAAAATAAAATAATAAATTAGTAAAGTAATTAATTATGGTTAAATTAAAAGATAAAAAATGGTACTAAATATCATAAAATATACCATAAAATAAGAAGAAAACCCAAAACCATATAGGAGAAACGTCACATGTATACTATATCCTAAAATATCCTACTAAAAAAAATGTCATGTAACCTTGAAAATAAAATGAAAATATGAAAGAAAGAATAATACAAATAAAATAACATGTGGGTATTAGAGTAAACATGCTACAATAGGTGCGACTCGCACCTTTCATTGTTCCTCGTTAATACTTAAAGATAATTGTAGAACATTAAACTTAATCTATGTGCACATCACAAACATATCATAGAACATCACGTGTATATTACAAGAATATTCTATCTTATACAAATATAGAAATTGAAAAAAAGTAAATCTGTAGCAAAAAGAAAAACAAGGACAAAGGATAACAAGGATAAAGAAAAGTAAAAATAAAGGCCATGTAGCCCTCCAAATAAAAAAAAGTATGAACAAAAGAATAATAAAAAATAAAATATAGCATACAACAACACATGTATACTACTAAATGTCACATTTGAACTACGTAAACATTCTATTCCTAAACAAAACTACGTAAACATTCTCAAATATAGCATACAACTTCACATATTTATTGCTTGAACATCACGTAAATCATGAAATATAAAAATAAAAAGAGTACAAAGATAAAATTAGTATAGTAAATAATTAATCAAATCAAATAACAAAAAAATACAAATACAAATACAAACATGAATAACAAACTTTAAATATATAAAAAAATTTTAAAACTTAAATAAGGGACAGAAAAATACAAAAATCTCAATACATATATACATACTACTTGACCATAGGCATGTACCAACATAAAAAATAATGAAAATAAAACTAATTAGAAGAAAATAAAAATAGGACAAGAAAAAATAAATAGAATCTATATAAACAAAAAAAATAAATAGAAAATAAAGGTAATTAGACAAAAGAAAAAAAAATGAAAACATGGCAATATAAAGGAAACAAAGTTAAAAATTATTAAAGTGCATGTTTTAAGATATCAATTCCCCACCACACAATTATTTTGCAACTAATATAAAATATTTTTGTTATTAAACCACAACAGACAATCTAAATCTGAAAATATATCACATATGTATTACTTCAACCTAAGCATATCACATGATATTTCACAAGTAACATGTGAATACTTAAAGATAATTATGGAGCATTAAACTTATATTACACGAACATCTAAAATATATTATAGAACATCATATGTATACTACACCTAACATAATATGTACTTATAAAAATATAGAAATTAAAAAGAGTAGGGAAAAGGATAATACAAATGAAATAAAGATCATGTAAACTACATCTATTAATTTAAGTTTGAGAAAATATATCACATGTATATTACTTGTATAACTAAAATATGTCATACACCCTCACAAATACCGTGTGAATATTTAAAGAAAATCGTAGAACATTAAACTTATTCTATATGAACATCAAAAACATAACATAGAACACCATATGTTTATGATAGGAATATTATATCTATCTTATACAAATACAACAATTAAATTCAAAATCCGTAACAAGAGAACAAACAAGATAAATGATAAGAAAAAGAGAAAAGGCCATGTAGCCTTCCAAAAAATATGAACGAAAGAATAATAAAAAAGTTGAAATACAACATAAAACAATACATGTATACTAGTCAACATCACAAATACATCATAGAACACCATATTTAGACTATGCAAATATTATATAATATAGCATAAAACATCATATATTTACTACTTGAACATCATGTAAATTATAAAATGTAAACAATAAAAAATAAAAAATAAAATTAGTAGAACAATTAATTACTCAAATAACAAAAAATAAAAAAATACAAATAAACATAAATAACAAATTCTAAATATATACATCAAATTTTAAGACTTAAATAAGGAACAAGAAATATAAAAGTCTACATACATACGTATTACTTGACTATGGAATGCACCAAAATAAAAATAATTTAAATAAATACTAATTAGAATAAAATAAAAATGGAATATGAAAATAAAATAAAAAAAATCTATATAAACAAAAAATAAATAGAAAACAAAGTTAAATAGACAAAAGAAGAAAATATTGAAATGTGGAAATACAAAGGAAACAAAGATAAAAAATTGTAGGGGAAAATAAAAAATTAAAACCATAAAGAAAAAAAAAAAGAGTGACAAAAGACCACAAAATAGAAAAGAAGAAAAGTAAAATAAATGAGTGACAGGAAAGAAGGAAAAGAAAAAAGAAAAAAGAAAAAGAAAACATACAGTAAAAATACAAACAGAAGCATGAAAAAAAAAGAATAATAAATAAAATCCCACCGAAAAAGAAAAATAAAAAAGAAAACGAAAAAAAAAAAAGGAAAACATAGAAATAAAAAAAAAGAGAATGGAAAGAAAGCTAGAAGAAACATACGTGCCTTAGTGAATGAATCTGACGTAATCATTGGAAGCCCCTGCCCACAAGACTCGAGCGGGACGTCTGACTCGCACCTGCAAGGCCCAACCACATCACGCCACGGCAGCCCAAAGAGCTCACACTAATGGGCCGAGGAAAAACTACAGCAAAAATGAAAACGCGGAACACTTCAGGGGGGTCGGCGCGTGACAGGCCTCCGACTGGTCGGAGGCGAAGATTGGCGCCGAAAACCTCAGTAGAGGCAACGGCCCGTCAGTCCCCGTGCAAGTTCTGGGATTTTGGGGCTGCGACGCTCCTCCGACTCCAACATGGCGCGCCTCGATCAGGCCGAAACGGAGGTGGACAAATTTTCAGTTTTTTTTTTTTTTTTGAGAATGACAAATTTTCAATCGATCTACTCAACGTGTTCAGAGATTCATGAATTCATCTGCGTACTGTTTGGAACCTTGAAAATCTGTGGAAAACACTCAAATTCTCCCCATTTCAATTTCTCCACGAGCACGTACTACTACACGCGACAATTTTAAAAGGCCTGTACCGCTACCACGTCGATCGATCAGTTGCAATTGCAAAAGCACCAGTCAGTGAGTCAGTGGTTGGCCTCCAAGTCGTCCTTCTTGACGGGCTCGAACCGCCCGCGCCCGAGGCCGAGGCCGAGGCCGTGGTGGTACAGGACGGAGTGCAGCTCGACGGGGGTGGCGGACAGGGACTTGATGATGCTCCCGAGCCCGTGGCGCGGCGAAGACAGCGGCCCGCCCGACGCCGCCGGCTTGGGCAGGCTCTGCCCCTTGTGCAGCCGCAGCCGGCCGCGCTGCGACTGCGACATCTCCACCACCTGCGGCCCCATCAGGTGCGCCAGCCCTTCCTCCTCCTCCGATGCCGCAGCAGCAGCAGCAGCCTCGTCGTCGTCGTCGTCCTTGCGCGCCGGCGCCGGGGCCGCCTTCCGGTACGCCAGGTACAGGACCAGCTGCGCCGTGCCCAGGACGAAGCCGATGGCGTTGGGGACCCCGATGAAGTAGTCCTTGACGAGCAGGGAGTAGACGCTCCAGACGCCGCCGTTGAGGAAGAGGAAGAAGGAGAGGGAGAAGGGCATGTACTCCACGCTCCGGCTCTTCACCACCGTCCGCTGCATGCAATGCAATGCATGTATGTATTATGGTCAGTTGGCTTAATAATAATAAGGTTACGCACCACCCGATCGATTGAAAAAAAAACTAGTGCTCTCTTGTAAATGCCAGATGAGTCGTCGGTGGTCATATTTTTGTGTCGACAATCATCATTCTTTTGCTACATACTGTCTTCGTCTTTAAAAAAGAGTAGTTCATCTTAATTATCTTTAAATAAGGTTATTAGAAAACTAGATTTAAAGATCTTTCTATGATACTAGTTGTGTACTATAAATATTAATATTTTTAATATAAAACTATGTCAAATCTATTTATGGAAAACGAGAATGACTCTTCTCTAGAAACGGAGGAAATATCTACTAGTACTAGTTGTGCATGTGCTGGTGTTATCCTCCTCATGCAGGTCATTGTCACATGGTGTCGGTGAGCTAATAGTGCGACTGGAGACTGGAGAGTGAGAGCCGGCCAGCGGACTTTCTGGTGGTTCCCATAATGTCACCACGGAAACCGTAGGGAGATATGGGACTTGGGACACAGCAGGGGTCGCACGCTTTTATTCGGTTCCAGTTCTTGCTAATGCATTTTAGGCAAGAGATATCCCTTGCTAGTACTATTAGATAGTATTATGAAGAGATATCCCTTGCTAGTACTCCAGTGCGTGGTAAAAAGAAAACGAATTAAATTGGCCGGAGCTCCAATAAATTAGCCCTACTAGTACTAGATAGTATTATGAAGAGATTTTAGGTAAAGCTTGGTTAGGTACAAGCCTTCAAGGGCACCTATCCGAGTTCGTGCTAGATAGACATTACCGCTTCTGGTGTGCTATACTACGTCCTGAGAAAATGACATGAGACCAAACACTCAATGACGGGTCGTCACTGGGTCAGAAAAGTAGATGCGATCAGTCTTCTGTGGTACGTATCAATTCAATCATCTTAGCATTCTAAGGTCGGCACAATCTAGAAAGAAGCGTATATGGTGTCTCTTCAGAGATACGATCAGCGTTCCTTCCCTACGAGAGGCGTCTCAGGTCAAGAGAAACAGAGACACCGAAACAAGTTACTACCAAAAGCGCGAAACAAATTCATGCGTGCAGGTGTAGGCAGCATGCAGCCTAGCACTGAACTTGTTCATGAGCTGAAAACTGAAAACTAATGTTTTTCTTTTTCCACCCAAGAATTAAAGAACGGCCACGTTACGTGATACTACTCTGTTTCATGGATGGAGTAACTAGAGGCAGGAAGTGATGGGGGTGACATTATTGTCAGTATAGTATACTGACCATTGCGCCGAGCGGTGCGGCGTACATCCCAATGGTGAGCGCGGCGCAGAGGAGGCCCACCGCGAACAGCCGGGCGCCGCCGTGCAGCGCCAGCAGCGTCACCGCGACGACCGCGGCAAGGAAGCCAACGTTCACGGCCAGAACCAGCTTGCCCATCTTCGCCTGAGATGAGAAGAACCACAGCACAGCAGTCAGCAGCAAACATTATTCAGATCAGGATTCCGTTGCCGGGTGTTCGATTCAGTCAATCAGTCAGTCAGGGGAGCCTTAGAGGTTGCCGATCATCGAGGATTGTACGTGTTGTTACTGTTCGAGAGCTAGGCAGCCACATGTATGTATAATATGAATGAACTGAAGTGAACTGAACCTTGGTCTCCCTGGGCGCGTAGATGAGGTAGAGCGTGACGTAGACGGCCTCGAGCGCGGCGCCGGCGCCGTTGACGGTGACGACGAGGAGGCCGGTGCCGCGGGGCTTGAGCAGGCCGTAGAAGGTCCAGAGGCTGGTGCTCAGCAGCGTGGTGACGTACGGCAGCCACCTGAAGTCCTCCGTGCTCCTGTTCCTCACGATCCGCCGGAACGTCGTGCTGGATTCCATTCCATTCCATGGAAATTAGAACAAACAAATTAAAACAGAGCTCCGTGCCCGTCAGCAATCAGCCCGGCCGTGGCACTTTGAGTAGGTAGCAGGGTTTGCGTGGAATGGAAGAACTCACATCGGCGACGCGAAGACGAGGATGGAGATCACGTTCCCTGGCGTGAGGCAGGCAGGCACAAGAACAAATCACCAAGGAGGAACTAGCCAGTTGGTTCATGTTCAAGATAAGGAGAGAGAAGAAAAAAAAAAAGGCAAGGAGGATGAACACTGACCTAGGATCCCGACGAGGAAGCTCGGATTGGCCATTGCGATGGACTTTCTTGTTCCGTGAGGATGATGGACGGACGGACGCGGGAGCGATTATGAGGACGCGGACGACACCGGAGAGGGGTGGGTATATGTAACACTAGCTACTAATCTAGTACTCCTATGTGACACCAACTAAGTCCGTGCAGGAAAAGGTGTTTGTTTGCATCGGCTAGTGCTGTACCGTTTCTGGGAAACACGACTACACGAGCGCACGCCGAGTTCAGGCACAGATTCTGCATCAGAAAGGCAAATCTTCTATTGCAATGGACGAACCAGAGCACACGGCCGGTGCCGTGCGTGCTTCCTACGTACGTACAGAGCACGCGGCGAAATCCGTCTGAAACACTTGCTCCAGGATTTTCACCTGTTCCCCTAACTAACCAATTTTCACGTGTCAACAGACGAGGGGAGTAGTCACTAGTCACCACCACGGCTGAGATAGCATACCACTGCTTGCTCCTACGGCTCGTGTGGCCAGACCCAGACAGTGATCGAATCCAAACACCACTGTGAGTGTGAGAGCTCAAGGGCGCGCGCGCGGAAGCTACCCGAAAGAAAGGAAAGGCAGTGGAGGGGTGACGCTGACGGAAGCGGAGCAGGAGTGTGGGGAGAACAAAAAGACATGCAGGTCCGGCCCCATGAAATGTTTCTAGAGCCTGACACGTCGCGGCGCTGGGGCGACGCGGATGGTGGCACGCGACTCCGCGTGCTGCCGGCAGCGCATAAACAAAAACCCGAGGGAGATACTCCTGGCGATCGGGGAGAAAGCGAAGACGAGGTGACGTCGCACCGTCGACGGTCCCGGATCTGGATGGAAGGACGTCAGGCGATCAGTATCTATCTCCTTTACTCGTAGTTTTCTTATTGTTTGCGCTGCGGATGACGAATGGAGGAGCCGAGGAGGGGATCGTCGCGTCGTTGAGCCTGTGTTCACTTCGGCAAGCAGCATGCTTGACGCGGTCCGTCGTCACGTTCCAAGCCGAGGCAAATGTTCACCTGTGACTCGGCACTGGCAGTGGCAGTGTGTTCGTTGAAGCAACCTGCACATAATCACAAGAAAAAAAAATCTATTTTTTCTCCTTTAACTTTCGCGAAAGTCTATTTTTTCTCTCTAAATTCCAAAACCCGACAAACAATCTCCCTCAACTTTTCAAACCATGCGCTTTACCTCCTTAGAGTGGGTTTGATGGTAGTTTTGCTACAGTAACAGTGGTTTTATCTTTTTCTTTATTATTTATTTTGGATGAATTTTTGAAAAATCATAACAAATCACAAAAAAACCATAAAATAAAAAATCTAATTTTGTTGGACTCTACATAAGTAGATATACATAGTCAATATATAATATAGTATGCTTTAGTACAAAGCTTTTGTTAGTCTTTTTTTTATTTATTTTGGTTGAACCTTTGAAAAATTATAGTAAATCACAAAAAATCATAAAATATAAAATCTAATTTTCTTAGACTCCACATGGAGTAGATCTACAAATAAACATATAATATGATATACTTTAATACAAAATTCTTGTCAGAACTTTTGATCTATAATTTTCTATAATTAATTAAAATAATTCATAATCGTAACTTCTATAATTATTTTATTGAACTAAAGCATATCATATTATATATTCATTTTGTATATCTACTCATGCGGAGTCCAATAAAATTAGATTTTCTATTTTATAATTTTTCAATGATTTACTATACTTTTTCAAATATCCAAAATCAAAATAAATAAAAAAAAAAAAATACTAGCAAAAACTTTGTCTTAAAACATACCATATTATATATTTAGATCTACTCGTGTGGAGTCCAATAAAATTAGATTTTCTATTTTATGAGTTTTTTATGATTTACTATGATTTTTCAAAAAATTAGCCAAAATAAGTAAAAAGGAAAAAGATAAAACCATTGTTACTGTAGCAAAACCACCGTCAAAAACCACTCTAGGGAGGTAAAGTGCATGGTTTGAAAAGTTGAGGGGTGTTGTTTGTCCCGATTTTAAAATTCAGAGAGAAAAAGTGAACTTTTGCGAAAAAGTTGAGGGAGGGGAAAGTAAATTTTTTTCTATTCACAACTCACAAGTCACCCACAATTTTTTTTTTGAGCATAACCCGCAGGAAAAAGTCTACTTTTGCTTCTCAACTTTCGTGAAAGTGTACTTTTTCTCCCCAAACCCCAAAACCGGATAAACAACCTCCCTCAATTTTTTAAACCATGCATTTTTCCTTCCTCGAGTGGTTTTGATAGTGATTTTGCTATAGTGACAAAGGGTTTTGTCTGTTTTTTTTTATTTATTTCAACTAAACTTTTAAAAAATCATAGTAAATTATAAAAAAATCATAAAATATAAAATCTAATTTTGTTGGACTTTATATGAGTACATCTACATAGTGAATATATAATATGGTATGCTTTAGTACAAAATTTTTGCTAGTATTTTTTCTTTTTTATTTATTTTGGTTGAATTTTGAAAAATCATAGTAAATCACAGAAAAATCAAAAAATAGAAAATCTAATTTTTTAGATTCCACATGAGTAGATCTACAAATAAACATATAATATGATATATTTTAATATAAATTTCTTCTTTGTAGCTTTTCGATCTATGCTTTTCTCAGAATTAATTAAAATAATTCATAAATATGGCTTCTATAATTATTTTGTTGCACTAAATCATACCATAGTATATATTCACTATGTAGACCTACTCATGTGGAGACAAGAAAATTGAATTTTCTATTTTATGATTTTTCTATGATTTACTATGATTTTTCAAAGATTCAGCCAAAACAAATAAAAAAGAAAAAGAGTAGCAAAAAACTTTAAACTAAAGCATAAAATATTATATATTTACTGTATAGATCTACTTATGTGGAGTTCAACAAAATTAGATATTCTATATTAGGATTTTTTTTATGATTTACTATAATTTTTTAAAAATTTGGCCGAAATAAATAAAAAGAAAAAAAGACAAAACCACTGTCACTGTAGTAAAACCACCATCAAAACTACTTCAGGGAGGAAAAGCGCATGGTTTGAAAAAAAAATAAGAGAGATTATTTATCCAGTTTTAGAGTTTAGGGAGGAAAAGTAGACTTTTATAAAAGTTAAGGAAGCAAAAATAGAATTTTTCCTAACCCACAAATGTTTCGAACCCAAACTGGGTCAACCACAAGCCCGCAGCATTACATGGGCCGGCCCATATTCTATGCGAAACGATCAAGCTTGTGAAGGAAGACTCGGTGCGGGGAAAGCAAGGGAGGGAAAACCCCACTCATTTCCCGCCCAAACATCCGAACCGCCCGCCGCCGACTTCAACTCCGGCGATGTCGGCGACCACGGCCTCTGCCAGCCAGCCGTCGTCGCAGCAACCTCCGCCGCCACCGCCCACCGCCGAGGCCGTCCTCCGCCTCGCCTCGCGCGACCCCTCCGCCGCGGCGCCCCTCCTCCCGGAGCTCCCGCCCGGCGACCTCGACGACATACTCGCCTCGCTCACCGCCGCCTCCCCCGCCGGCCACCTCGCCCTCCTCCCGCGATCCTCGCGCTCTCGCCCTCCCCTGCCTCCGCCTCCGCCGCGTTCGCCGCCCTCCTCTCCGCGCCCAGCTGGCCCTCCTCCACGCTCCTCGCCGTCGCCGCGCTGCTCCGCGACCTCCCGTCGGCCTACCGCGCCCGCGTCCCCGCCTTCCTCGGGAAGATCATCTCCCTCCTCCCAAGCGCGGATGCCCAGGACCTCCCGGCCCTCGCCTACCAGCTCCTCCTGCTCGCGTCCAAGCCGCTCTACCCGCGCGTCGTCCTCGCGGGCCTCCTGCGCTTCTTCGGCGGCCGCCGCGGCGCCCGGCCCCGCGTTCGCGCCGCCGTCCATCGCGCGGCAGGTCGAGAGCACCGCGCTGATGAACGTCGCGTTCGCGGTCAAGCAGGACCCCGCGCTGGCGAGGGAGGTCCTGGCCGCCGTCAAGGCTGACGCCGCGGGCGCTCTCAGTGGATTCGCGGTGGCAGTGATGCTGTTCGTGGCCAGGGTGCGGAGGTTCAACGAGGGTGCCGTCAGTGTGCTCCGGGATGCGGCCGTGGTGTCCCGCCGGGATTACCGAATGTCGAGGTGACGGATTGCTCGTTACTGTACTACCTATTATAACCTCGTGTTTGCTCTAGAAATTTGTTCTGATCAAGGGCCGGTGTCTCTCAGGGGGTGCAAATGGTTGCCTGATTGTATGGAAGAGGAATATGCACGGGCCACTCAATGTGTCGAGAAGGGATTACTGAAATCTGTGAGGGATTCATATCTCATAGTACCTGCCATGTCAGTTGTGAACTGATCATAAAGGCTGCTTAGATTCATAGTTCTCTTGGGGGGTGTATACGGCGTCTTTTATGCAGGTCGAGGAGAGCATTGTCGGGAGGGAGCATGTTGTGCCAAGCGTTGTTCAGGTGGGTTTTCTTCTGTTAGAAGTCGCAGATGGTGATCAAGGGGAGGAAGGTGGCTTAGGTGAAGGAGTGATGAGCACTGAAGAAATAGGTATTAATATGCTCAAGTCATTGTTTGAGATCCATGAAATGGCACGAACTGAGGTATGTATCGAAACAGCATGACCTTTGTCTTCACAAGTCGATCATATTTAGAAATTGGTTTATTTTATATGACATGGTGTTTTTCAATTTTTTAAAATTTGGGATCAGATAATTGAACAGTGTAAGTTCGGATTCTTTCAGCAAAGCCTCAGCAAAGTGCGCCAGTTCTCAGGTCATAAGATATAGCAACCCTAGTCAAAATTTACAAAGCGCAAGTTATAGTCTACAGTTCAATATGTTTACCTTTTCTTTTTGAGGAAGTGTCTGACCATATTTTCGTTGCAGATTGCTTGGATGCTTGATTTTGAGTCATCCATTTTCAATGCTGGAATTCATTGCACACTTGAAGGAGTTGCTGGATTATTTTTCTTTTATGAATGACAAGATATCAACTGGTTTGATCAGTTGCATCTTGCCACTCACAAAGTTCAGCCGTGATCTGAAGGTCTTCAGCCTTAACAATATTTTGTGGTTATGTGGCTGTAAAAGACTTGTTTGATTGATCTAGATTGTACTTTTACAGGATTACATAATACTGGTCGTAAGAAAGGCGATGTTCAAGAGGGAGGACATGGTCCGAATTGCTGCTACAAATGCTATAATTGAGCTGATTATTGCAGAAAGCAGGAAAAATGAAGCCAATTCTTTTGAAGACTCAACAAGTCAGCCAAGCTCTAGCCAACAGCCCGAAACACATCTAGAGTTTGGTAGGGGTCTCTTTCAGGAACTAAGTGGATTGCTTCGGAGATGTCTCTCTCATCAGGTTTCACTGCTTTCATTATGTTGCTACCATACCACTACTTCATCGATAGTAAGACATACAGTTCCCAAAATTGTTAGTTTGCTCTTGCAGGCCAGTGTTAAAGAGGTCTTGTATGAGGGTCTTATCCGTATTGTTACCTCTGATCCTTCTGTTTCTGACAATGTCCTTGATTTCCTCTGGCCTCACTTCCAAAACTATTACTCAGAGGTAATACTCCCTGACAGACCCTTTTTTCTGTTTATGTTTCTTAGTCGATGTATAGACCCTTATTTCTCAAAATATGTTGTAATCCTCTTGACTGTATCCTTGCAAAATAGAGTTGATCTCATGAGTTTTTGTTTCTGGTTTGCTTTAGGATGCAGAATGCCCTCTTAAAATTGGTTCATGCCTCAAAGTAGAGCATGCCAAACTATGCATTTTGGAACCTTTAGACTGTCTGCTGTCATGTATCTCAAGAATTCTGCGAATTAAGCAACATAGTAAATGTGAACGACCACGTGATGCATATTGGAAATGCTTTGGTTTTGCTGCTTCACAAGATAATGAGGTTGGTCTATCTCCCTCTGACTTCTGTTGATAAATAGCTAAAAGGCTTTGATGTTATGCCTCTCATTCTAGTCTTGTTCTATGTTTTTTATAACCCAATCTATTTTCAGGTTGGACGAGCATCATCGTGTGATTTATTCGTGAAAGCTCTATCAAGCATCCAAAAGTATTTGAGGATGTCCCTCACAGGTTTGTGATGTCATAGATAAAGCAAGCCAATCCGAGCACAATAATGCTATTCAAGAGGACATCGTTTTGTTCTTATAATTTCTGCATGTTGACAGACCAGAGAGGACAAAGCCAAGAAGGTGGATCTCTTTCTTCACCATCAGAGATTGCTCACTGTCATAACTTTGCTATGCTTGGAATCATTGAGGTTTTTGTTGATTTTGCTGCTTCAAAACTGGAGAATGCCCCGGCGAATCAAAGGAAATGATAGAAAAAAGAAATACTGGAGCTTGTTGATGCGCACAGTGGCTTTGAGAAAAAATGACCAATGGCAGGGAAAGGATAGCACGGAGAAGAGCGAATGGTCGTGATGTTACAGATAAGCACACCAACGAACCCAGGGAGAGTTCTAATGCTTCATTGCATAAACTTCATGGAAAGAGGGTTAAATTTGCAGATTCAAGTTTGTATGGACTTTTCGGTAATGTGTGTCAAGCAGTGCCATGCTGATAACTACAACAACTTTAGTCAGCATCCTAGCCAAAGTAAATCAAACCAGAGCTCCAATCTGGCATCTTTTGTACTGAAAGCCTTTCTTGAATTGTTGAAATCACTTGCATCAAAGGACAGTAGGGACTTCAGAATAAAGCTGCATGAAGATTTTAAAAAGTTAAGCCAGCCAATAATGCAGCTCGTATGGTGTTTTCTGTTAGATCCAATTCAAGAAAATGGTGGAGGCAAGAGGAACATGACCCAAGGAAAGAAAAACATTGAGTGCAAAAAGGACCAGTTATATTTGGCTCTGACATGCCTAAAAAAATTCCTTGAGCCAAGTGTTTCAGGAGATCACTCTAGTGATATCATTGAGTTTCTAATATCTTTGGCTCCGCCAAATATAGATGATATGATGGATGCTGGGGATCTTAACAATAATGATACCACTATGGTTGAAGATCGAAGCACAAGAAATGTCCAAGTGCTTTTGAACATATTGAAGATATTATATACTAGACTTCTTATCCAATCACTTTTACGTGAATCTGAGGTAAATATGTTTGTGATTTGGGATTGAAAGCAACATTGGATGGTTTGGAATTTTACTGGTTCATATGTAGAATTAGGATTATCAGTGTCTCTTAGTCAGCATACCAAAGGATAGTTGACTAATCGGCTTGATCAATTGACTCCCTTAGGAATAGGCTCTATTATACAATTTAAAAACATGGCAGCACACTAGATACTTCTGTGTTGTCTATTTGTTATGATGTCTGCACACATGTAATTTCATTGACACCTGCTTAAATTTACGGTCACCATTTACCTAAAACATCAATATATCTTCTAGTCTGGCATTACCTGTACATTCATATTTGAGCAGTTTTTATTTTGTTGGGTGAAACGTACTCTGATCACTTTCCTTGCCTTTGCTTTGTTGTACCATGAGATATGTTGTGTTTGTGTTGAGAATAACTATTTATAAATCAACTATCATGAAACAGCATCTAAAGAAAATTGATATACTGAAGTTCTTGTTCATTTTTGTAGGCTGTAACTGAATTGATTTTGGGCCTATCAAGAAAACTAAATCTTGAACAAAGGCATCTTATCGGAAAATGGGCTACAGATCTATGTAGAAAAAAAACCCATGCAAAGTCCTAGTATGGCACGAGAGATGGTAAAACTAGCTATACATCTTACACCAGCTCCAGATGACATGATTCTTGTTTGTGATATGTCTGCTGAGTTAATGAAAGTAATGACCTCTGAAGATGACACAGATTCTTCTGATGCATTTCATATCATTAACTGTAAAACAAAGGGCTCACTAGCTGCTGTCTGTCTTCAAATGGTTGAGTCATCTCTTACTGAATTGGATTGGGGTCTAGGAAAGCTTAAAGCAATGCTTACATTAGGTTACGATTCTGCTAACATTGATGAAGATCAACCAGCAGATGAAATAATGCTAAGGTTGGCTTTGGAGAAAGCACTCTACTCGAGATCTACATCAGTAGTTCAAGTCCTCTCTTCCTTTGCACATATGAGCCTTAAGGGTATGTTGTGACAAACCATAATGTGTCTATTTCATTCCATTTCTACTTGTGGCCTGATTTGAGCTTTGCATTCTCAGATACTCAAGCAGAACACTTTCTGAAATTGACTGCCAAGTTCTACAAGCTCTTAACTCGAATGTCAAAATCCCAGATTGCGCCTAAAGGCTACACACAATCCATTCCAAGCCTCAAGTTTCAGAAACTGGCAGAAGTAACTTGCAAGATGCTCACCGCTCCCCTTTATGACTTTGTGTCTCAACAGGTCTTTTTTTTTTCATTTTCTAAATACAGCATTGATGCACATGGCTTCTGTAACTGTGGTTTTGACTTGTTTTTCATATTTTCATTTCTTCTTGTACTGCAGAATCAGCAAATATCCAGAAAGGGGAACATCGCCAAGATTAGAAGAGAAACCAAATGTATCCCTGATCTAATTTATCAGATTGAGGATTATGAGAAGTATCTAATACAGCTAAGCAAACTCACCAAGGTAAACCTTTTGAGACATGCCAAGCGCAGTGTAGCAAGAGACTTCCAGATAAAAGATAAATCTGGGGAACAACAGGAAGAGGATCGTGCTCCAGACAATGCTGCAGCATCTGATAATGAGGCTGACAAGGACGCAGGGGGTCCAAACGCTCCAGTTGAATCATATGCTGACGAAAATGCATCATCTGAAAGTGAGCATGATGAGGACACAAGAGGTCCAAACACTCCGGTTGAAGCAGATGCTGATGAAACCATTCCATGTGGTGGACCAGTCCAGGAGTCTGAATCTGATAGAGAAGAGGAAGAAATATTAGCAAGGAGGAAGAGAGCTAAGACAAAGCAAATCGTGCAGGATTCTGATGAAGAGGCGGAAGATGAATAGGTTTCAGACATTAGTTCAAATTTTGGAAGCGTGTATTGTAGGCAATATCAAGTCAAGGAGTATAGATCAATTGTAAATAGATGGTTCCGCATAAGTTTTTGAGGGTCATCTTGTTGATTATAGATGGCGAGATGCAATGCAAAGGTTTTTGTGGGCCGTCATGTTAATTGTAGACCATGGATAGAACATAATGTAAAATATATATGTTTACGCTCTTCTTTGGTTACAGTTTTATAGGAGTTAAATCACAGATCATGTTAAGCTAATACGTAGCAAGGTAGTACCTTCAGTCTTTATAGGCGTGAGGATTTATTTATATATTATACAAATCCGCATTAGTGCATGGAGTATCATATTGATGAATAGTTATATTTATTATGCTTGGATGGAATAGAATAGAACTATCTTTTACCTACTAATTATTAGTCCAGAACTAACATTTGCATTTATTCCCCCAAGTAAGAAATCTGCCAGAATATCAAGTTGTTTTTAGCTCGACATTTGATCGTATACTCTTCTTGCTTGCCAGAAAGCAGTTTTGTGGGATGAGATGACCCATTTGTTTGGCGGGTTACAGATGTCTGACGAAGTCCCAAAACAACAAAACGTAATAAAGTCGCAACCAAACTTGTTCTGGCCTTCAATTTGATCGACGAGTGCTAGGAGGTAGAATTTTGTGCCTGCTCTCCTCGTACGGTCGTACCAAAAGGGAGCGGAGCAAAATTGCCAAAACAGAACTGAGAAAACGGAGCCCGGGTGAGTCGGACAGCGACCCATATCAAACGGAGCCGAGGTGGACTAGGACAACACATCGGATGTTCGCATCGGACCCTGGAAAAGGAAAACAAGAACGGACTCGACGACAGTCCTCAACGCCGGCGGCCACGCAAGGCCGCGTCGTGTCCGAGTCCGACATGGCCGCCTCGCGCCCAGGCCAATAAAACGGCACCTGCCCGCCACGCCGTCTCATCAAATCAAATCAAACCAAAGTTGAAAGTTGTTCAGCTCCATCGGCCAACTGCCAACGTAACCGAGATGGCGCGCATTATTAGACACGCGGCGTCGCTTCTACTCGCCGTCGCCCTCGCGCTCCTGCTCCCGGCGTCGTTCTGCGCCGCCGAGCCGATCAAGACCACGCCCACGCTCTGGAGCTTCCACCTGCCGCTGCCCGACGGCGTCACGGGCGCTGAGAGCCTCGCCTTCGACCGCCGCGGTCAGGGCCCCTACGCCGGCGTCTCCGACGGCCGCGTCCTCAAGTGGGGCGGCAGCGCGCTCGGCTGGACCACGTTCGCCCACAGCCCGAACTACCGGAAGATCCCCTGTGCACGGCGTCCGTGGTGCCGTCGGAGCAGACGGAGAGCATGTGCGGCCGCCCGCTCGGGCTGCAGTTCTTCGCCATGACCGGCGACCTCTACATCGCCGACGCGTACATGGGGCTCATGAAGGTCGGGCCCAGCGGCGGCGAGGCGCAGGTGCTGGCGACCCAGGCGGACGGCGCGCCGTTCCACTTCGTCAACGGGCTCGACGTCGACCAGGCCACCGGCGACGTCTACTTCACCGACAGCAGCGCCATCTACCCGCGCAGGTTCAACACCGAGATCATGATGAACGCCGACGCGACGGGGCGGCTGCTCAAGTACGACGCGCGGACGAAGCAGGTTACCGTGCTCAAGGCCGACCTGCCGTACCCCAACGGCGTGGCGGTCAGCAGCGACAGGACGCACGTGGTGGTGGCGCACACCGCGCCGTGCCAGGCCTTCAGGTACTGGCTCAAGGGGCCCAAGGCCGGCCAGTACGAGCTCCTCGCCGACCTGCCTGGGTACCCCGACAACGTGAGGCGCGACACCAAGGGCGGCTACTGGGTAGCGCTGAACCAGGAGAAGGCGCGGTTCGACGTGACGACGCCTCCGGCAAAGCATCTCGTTGGCGTCCGGCTCGGCGTAGACGGCACGGCGGTGGAGGAGCTTACGGCGGGCAAGGGCGTGACCCTGAGTGACGTTGCCGAGAAGGACGGACAGTTGTGGCTCGGATCTGTAGAATTGGACTACGTGGGCCTAGTTTAAATTTAAATTTTTTTGGATTAGATAGTAACTACAGTTTTTTTAAAAGAATACTCGCATTCAGTTAGAATAATATGCTCCTTTTAATTTTAAATAAACATCATTATTGTTACATTCAAAGCGAAGGGAATATCTTCTTATGTGCAAACTTTTTTTTCGAAGGGAAGAGAGATTTATATCAAATCTTGGCACAATGTATCCCTAAATTATAAATAAAATAATCTGAAACAAAAATACATAATATTATATCTAGATTCTTCTACCGTCTTTCTCTCCAATAGCTTTCCTCAAATGCCGGAGCCAATGCAAAGTGCAATCCTTATGCGGCATCCAACAACCAACCGCAAACACATCGGACATATCACAAGATACAACGCTTTGGAATCAACTCAAAACCCATCTAAATCGCTGACATAATATCGTTAGTTGCATCATCGAGTACGACATAGGCTGCAGAATTATCACCTAAATATCTTGAATTTCTCCCTGCGCCCATGGACGATAAGTTCAATAATCCGAAATCGCTATCCTCGTAGAGGATCCTAAAAGCACTCATCCCTTACAGATAAAGGCCATGAATTGACCTTTCCTTGATGGAATAGAAGCCTATAACAAGAAAACTACAGGAAAAAAGACAGGTCCCCTTCCCATTTGGTCTCCGATAGAGTAACCAGAGAGAAATAAAGAAAGGGATTCTAGGACACGTACTTAGAAGCACATTTATTTTAAGATAAATTTAATAAAATAGATATACTCTTATTTTAAGACATTTTTTTCAAATGTCAATCAACAAATCTGAAGGAACTGAAGACGAAGGATGGTTGTCGGCATGCGCGTCACCGTGAGTCCGTGAGCACAAACCTGGTGGACCCGAACCCGAACTCGACACCACCTGTCCTCTATATAATAAGCATCACTCTTCCGACTCGCACTCGAAAACCCTAGAACCCGCGCCGCCGCCGCCGCCGCCGCCGCAGCAGCAGGTCCTCACTGCTCGTCGAGCGTTGCAATGGTGACACATGACCCTCCTCGCAAGCTTCTCGTCTCAGATACCATGGACCGTTGTCCGTAACTGATACGCCCACTTTCCTCGCAGGGTATCGACCTAGTCGCCGGCGGCCGGAACAAGAAGACCAAGCGCACCGCGCCCAAGTCCGACGATGTATACCTCAAGCTCCTCGTCAAGGTACTCCCTATCCTCGCCCCGATCTGATGTCAACTGGCTCGGATTTAGATACGGCTGCCATGGCGTGCGTCCCGCCTCCTGATTTGTGCGTGTGTTGTCGCAGCTGTACCGCTTCCTTGTTCGGAGGACCAAGAGCAACTTCAACTCCGTGATCCTGAAGCGGCTCTTCATGAGCAAGACCAACCGCCCGCCTCTCTCTCTTCGCCGCCTCGTCAACTTCATGGAGGGCAAGGTCTCGCTACGATTTTCATTAAGATTCTGTTTGCTGAATGTGCTTTGCGGTTTTATGTCACACTGATTTGTTTGCGGTGGAGCAGGGGGATCAGATTGCTGTGATTGTGGGCACCGTGACTGACGACAAGCGGGTCTACGAGGTACCTGCAATGAAGGTGGCTGCACTCAGGTTCAGTGAGACGGCAAGGGCCCGGATTGTGAACGCTGGTGGCGAGTGCCTCACCTTTGACCAGCTTGCGCTGCGTGCCCCACTGGGCCAGAACACGGTATTGTCCACAGTTCAACTCTAATTTTGAATTCCTACGGTTCAGTTTAAATGTGGATATGAACAAAGCGTTCAATGCTAGTCTAGTGGAAGCTTACTGAAGTGTCATTGAACTATATTAACCGCTGGCTGGTAGAAATGATTTACGATCTGAATTTTTCTGATGCTCTGCCTTCATTGTCAGGTTGATGGCCATCTATTCATATTTGCTATATTTTGTATCAGAATGTGCATAATTAATAGTTTTATGGAAAAGCTGAAAATCTTTCAAGCTAAACAAACTCTTGAGACATTCACATTTTCCTTGTAATCTCTCAATGATGAGATCAAAGCAGACGGGCGGTCAGAATCTGATGCTGTGTTGAGTGTCTGCGTTTTTGTGCATTCCTCTTCTGGAGTGCATCTGAGAGTGAGATCAAGGCATTTCGCTTGCAGCCCTATTGCCTGTTTTCTTGAGCAAACAATCACTCTAGTGGTGCGGTGGATATGTCCTTGTATATAATTGATGTCTATGTCTCTTCCAGTTTACACATGATTGTTGATTTGCTTGATTTTGAGCATGCACCGGCATTAATTATTTTCTTCTTGGAGATTTCTTAAGGCCAAAAGGTATAACTGGTGCATAGATTTATATGGTTGTCTTACCAGCCCATTGCATTACTACGTGGTTGCTTTGGTGCCAAATGGTCTTACCGAAATTTTTCTTCCATCTTTCCATTTGTATGCTTTCTTATTGTTGGTCTATTTTATCATGTTATCATATCAATAGTTTTTTTTTTTTGATGCGATAATTTGATACATTTTTAAGCATTGTTTACTCCACTCTTTCCAATTTTCTCATTTTTGTTTCACTGCTTTGTGATAATAGAATGGCAGATGATGGATAATCTTATCCTACACACTGAATCTAATGTGTTGACCAATACTCCGCTTATTGTCTGATGCCATTAGTTAACAAGTTCTCTGTTCATTGCTTCCTGGGCATTTGTAAGAATTTTGCAGACTAAAAAGGAACAAATTGAGCTTCTGCATTTTTTTGCTTGTAAGATTTAAATACTTGCACACATTCCTATCTGTTTGCAACATGAATATCTTCATGGAAAAAAAGTTTAGGTGGGGGAAGCTGGGGAAGCTGTGTATGGCTGCATGCTCTCTTCGTTTATAATCTTTTCAAATATTTTGATGAGCAATAACATTTTGTTGTCCCATTAATGTATGTGACATCTGAAATTCTGAATCTCACAATTTACTACATTTCTCAGGTTCTGCTGAGAGGACCTAAGAATGCTAGGGAAGCTGTGAAGCACTTTGGCCCTGCACCTGGTGTGCCGCACAGCCACACAAAAAGCCTTACGTGCGTTCCAAGGGAAGAAAGTTTGAGAAGGCAAGAGGGAGGAGGAACAGCAGAGGCTTCAAGGTCTAAGTTGTCGTCATATCCGTGTATTCTCACTTGGTTGACCAATTAGATCTTGAGTCATAGAGTTGGTATATGCTATTACACCCCAGTTCCAGGAGGTTTGAGAGCACCCCAGTTCCAGGAGGTTTGAGAGCACTTTGTTGTTTGTACGCCAGTTCAGGATCTGCTAATTTTTTGTTCGGTTGGTTTGCACCCTACCTGAAGTTCCAAAGTGATATAAAAGCACAATAGGGTTCATCTCATTGGATCCATTAATGTTTGGAGAATGTACATGGAATTGTAATTGGTAACGGATAGTGGAATGTCAATGGAGGACTCCCCACTCCCCAGCGTGGGATATTTTTTCCTCTATCCACGTTCCCGTCCCCCATCTCCCCTTCATCCTTAATCCCTTGGTTCCGTGGAGAATCTGTGACCGTTACAATCGCAGCCTTGGTGGAGCATCTGTTCCTCATATAAAATGAAACCTTTGGAGAGCAAAAGCAAATTAAAATATCAAATCAAATGAAATTGAACAAATAAAATTTCATATCACGAGATATCTGCTTCAGGGTTTTGTTTGCCTTCATATCATGCTATATGTTGAGCTTTTGGTAAGATTTTAAGGTACGTGGAAACGGAGATTCATAGGTACATGGAAACGGAGATCCCCATGAATCGAGACCATTTTTTTTTTTCATTTCAATCCTCGTGAGTTCCATCCGCGCCTTATAGTAGAGGAATTTTTCATAGAGAATCAGGAATTAGACCCATTACTATATTTAATGATAAGATCAACGGCGGTAAGAGGTAAAAGGGCTTGAGGCCTTCCTGCCCTACGTAGTATTCTACCAAACGTGGTTCACATACGAATCTGATTATGTTTCTCCCGTACTAGATATAACATATAGAGACACATATGTTCCTCCTGTAATAGATACTCTCCCATATCAAATTATAAGACGTTTTAGGTTTTG
This sequence comes from Chrysopogon serrulatus, assembly GCA_015844335.1. Classification (NCBI taxonomy): domain Eukaryota; kingdom Viridiplantae; phylum Streptophyta; class Magnoliopsida; order Poales; family Poaceae; genus Chrysopogon; species Chrysopogon serrulatus. The sequence continues at coordinate 29,886 of JADLZL010006293.1, read as the reverse complement.
TTAGATACATAGCTTTGGAACAGAGTATATATTAGCAATGAACTCTTGTTTCTGGATAGATTAAGGCATGCACATGAACATTTTCTCCTTCCCTCTGGCCTCGACACAGGCAGGACTGAGCAACAACTTATGGTTATCGTCATCTAATTATATACAATCAATCAATCACCATCCATTCGTTCTGCAGGAAATGGCAAGTAATTCAGAAACGTGCATCTACCAGTTAACTATGCCTTCACTTGCAAAATTTAAGCTATGTACAATTACATTTACAGGCAGAGTGAGAGAAAACTAAATACAGACAAAATTTGGGATTGATGTCCAGGTCAAAATTCTAGCTGCACATTCAAGAAAACAGTATATGCGAGCCACACAAGTAAGAGAAGAAAAAACTGCCCTTAACAATCTTTTTTAAGGCCTTCTGTATAATTCAATCAATCCCTGCACTAACAGTACCCTACTCGCTCTGCTATGTACACTCACTTTCACAATGTCCCTTATATATGTCTGGTTCTAGTTTGCTCACCCTCACTTTGTCATTTGACAGAGAAGTAAAGGATTCCACTCGCTCACCAGTCACCAACCATGATCTGACCAACAAAATGTCTCGGGCTTCCAAAATTATCTCCATCTCGGAGAAGATAGTGGTGAACTATTGCGGTGATACCCATTAGCACTCAAGAACACCCAATGGACACCAGCTACATCCCACAGACCAACCAAGAACACCAAGAATCATGTCAACACTGGAACATGCACTGACCTGCAATTAGATTTTTAGGTAGAACGCTCATCAAAATGAATATGCTTGAAAAACAACTACTAGCATCAACTATCAATTAAGCAAGCATACCACGTTCTCATAGCTTCCCTCAAAATGGAACAGCATCGCACCTATTCCCCTCCTTTTATTGACTTCAGCCTGGAAAACACAAGAACTAAGATGATGACTAACTAAAAATACAACGAGGATGTGTATCCAATAAATGGATGCAAAAATATCTCGGAAAAATAGCCAAATGGTCATTGCATGAAGTACTGCCACAAAAGGGGAAAAAAAAAGGAAGACATTTCACACTGTTGAGAATCAAAGAAATTTGGATTCACATACCACACAAGAACATATGGTAATTCCACAAGCTGTAAGAGCTGGCGTAACCTCTGCCATCATCCCTGTGAACGTCACCATATTAATTCACCAGATTTACAAAGTAAAGCTCAATAACAACATAGCAAATGTGACAAGCAGCTACAGCCCCGGAGTGTTTCATTTGACCAAAAAACAACAGAATGTACAATTGTTGAATTAGCCTCTTGAAGGAGGTAAGGCATTTAGCTATGCATATAGAGCACACTAGAGGAATGAAGGCTTGGAAATTTTCCAAAATGATTAGCATTGCAGCCTTGCAATTCTTAAATAACACATGGTAGGCAAAGAAATGAAAGAATCAGGAGACATTTACAAGGAGAGCTACCATAGTTAAATGCTACTGCCAGTCAGCTAAGTTAGACTGTCAAGCTATAAATTATTCTCGGCCTGACTGATTGTGATCGTTACATGGCTATAATTAGCCAGATTCAAATATTCCAACACACAAAATAATTGCACGTGAACAAGTTTGCCGTAAAACTCAGATATTACTTCAAGGTAGAGAAGATAGAAATATCAGTATAACTTTTCTGTCTAGTGCAACAGTATGGCAAAAGGATATTTACCTTTTCGGTTAACACAGGCTATGCAAAGCCATTGAACAGAGTTGCCTTCTGCATTATGCCAACTATAAATTTTACCAGATTTCCAGTGATCCAAACCAGGGAAAACTTCCTTGTAGGTGGAATTGCCAGGGTGCATTAACTCATTGAAGCTATCACCTCGAACTGTAGAATGACCATTGATTTTGATGCCCAATTCCTTAACAGTTTTGTTTTGCTTCCCATTGACCTTTGGATGGACATTATTAACAGGTAAAAAACCATCGCTACTTTTGTTGACAAAGAATAATTTATCAGAACTTAATATCTTCTCCCAGTTGAATTTACTATCTTCATTCCTGGTGCTTGGAAGTGAAAGTTCACTATCACTTTCGTCTTCAAGATCAGCAACAAAATTATTAACTGCCTCAGCAGTAATTTCAGCAGCAGAAAGAGCAGCTTGCTCCCTTAAGAACTGATAAGGAAGATTTATTACTGAGCTGTCTGGTAATGTAGGAAAATAAATTTAAATGATAGTACCACATACTTTCATAATTTTGTGTCTAGCACTGCGAGTTTTTGCGTGCTGTAGCCACTGCTGGTGACGCTGGAATGCATACTTGCTAGATAATTTCTGAAATGGAAACAAATATGTTGAGTTAGTCCAAATGTTCATGAATATAAAAGTTCCCAATGCAATTTCTCCCTTGAAATCCTCCTTATAGAGAGGGCAATAAATGAGCATTGTGATACTGAGTTACTGACAAACACATATGTAATTAAGATTTGCACTGAAATTGTTATAATGAAGACTATTTTAAAAGACAGTTAGCAGTTACTTATGTAGGTCAGCAGCCTTGATAGTTGCTCATGTTGGTTAAGGGTATTGTGATAAGATTGATTGGGCTACCTAATGCTGTAGGTTAAAAAACTAACAGATTGGTTACTTGATTCACTTGAGACCATTCATGCAGTGAGACCAGAAAGTACAGCACTTATGTCCTCTAGGAAAAAGAAAGTAACATTTCATCTCATGGTGATGCTATGATGCGTGCATGCATTCAGTCACATTTCGATGGATCAGTCACGAAAAGAAGATATCATGAGACCAGTTAGATAAGAAAACAAGGAGAGGTCCATGTCGATCCCTGCATGTATATTCTGTCTTGAACTCAGTATGCTTGTAGGCTTGTAGCGGGCTAGTGGCTGCTGCATAAATCACTGTCTTAACTCTTTAACTGATACAAGGTGTCAGCACAAGGTAATTATCAGTTATATAAGACTCGACTGGTGAGGGAAAGACTGCTCCCATGGCTTTGCACTAAGCAGACACCTCAGTGAAACCAGCCGAGAAAACGCCCGAAAGCTGGCCTCACCTTACTGCCACTACTTCCAGATAGGACCACACCGTTACCATAGGCCGGCACCATGCCGATAATTTTTAAAAAAAGGAGCCACAGCGACTCAGAGATGGAATTTTTTAAGCAAGCTGGGATTCAAACTCTGGCTGGTTGGTACCACTACTAACACACTAGTAATGTGTTTGCAGAATTATCAATTATTACTAATTCCCTGGGCATTCTAAGTTTTTTACGTCAACATGTATGCTGGTTGGTGGAGAATATAATGATTTGAGAAGGCCTAACTTGGTACAAACTGGAAATGCCCTTTGGGGCAATCAATAAAAATCTGAAATGCTCAGCAGTTGTCATATTTCTATCCTTTTTTTAGAGGGTTACTACTGTAAACAGTAGTACACATTTCTCTGCATCAAGTTGAAAATTTTGACAGTACAACTAGAGGTTCAAGAAAAAATGATGCAATATAAATTTAGCTAGCTGGTCATACGCCCATATAAAACTTAAAAAGAGTTACAACCATACTGAAGTTAATATTAGGAAAACAAAATTAAGAGCATAAATTGACCAATAAGCATGTAAACATTGCAAAATTTTGACAAACTCAAAGCAGAACCTTGTATGTGTGTATCTTGACATTGCAAGTTTGTCACAAAAAAAAAACATTAGAAACAAACCATGCAATCTAAGAGAGGAATACTGACATCATAAGTTATAATCTCCACCACTTCAGCATTTGCAAGTACATGGATTGGTGAAACCAGATTGCCATTCACCTGTAAAAGAGCATATGAAAACACTAACGGAATTCATCATTACAATGTATTTCCATCTTTCCTCATAATTTACCTTTGCTGCTATCATTTTGTTGCCGATTTCAGTATGAATCAGATAAGCATAATCAACCACTGTGGCTCCCTTAGGCAGGTTTTTAATCTACATGTAACAGCGTATTTAGAGCTCAAAAACAGTCTATGCTGTTAACTAACATCTCCAAGTTCATTGACTCACCTCGCCTTTAGGAGTAAACACGAAGACACGGCTTCCCAGAAGATCTCGGGTGATCGTATCAACAAATTCCCTAGAACTCATGTTACCAACAAACTCTTCCTGCCACTCGCGGATTGCATTGAGCCAACCAATCTATGAAAGATGGTAAGCTATTATTCTTTTCTCAAGCCCACTGTGGTATGATATTTAAAGAAGTACTATAAGCTTTAAAAGCATTAGTATGATTAGATTAGATGAAGCACAGTACCCTCAGAGCAAAGCCTGTGTTGTTCAAGCAGATTACTTTCCCCTTGGCATTTCTTCCACTTGATATACCAGGGCGAACAGGTCCAGAAACCACCCCTCTTCCACTGTAATGTGCAGCAATGCCTCTTTCTGCTATTAAATCCATATCTTCTGTTCTTATCTGCAATACAGTAGGAATTTTATACATAAGTCACAATCAGCAACAGGATGAAAATACTTTCTTTGCTTCATATTTGCCAGTTTAAATTTAACAAATGAGTAGGCAGCATTACCTGAACTTCCAAATGGAACATACTCTCGTTAAGAAATGGTATCACTGTTGTGTGTAGACTTTGGTAACCATTAGGTTTTGGAGTTGCAATGTAATCTTTCACCTGTTGGCACAATTGATTGTTAGAAAAGTGTGGTATAATTCACAGAAGAACATTAAATACGACGAAAAGAAGATAACTCACAGCTTGAGGAATGGGCGTCCATATGCCATGAACAAGGCCAAGAACATGATAGCAGATCTGAATTGAATTGAACATACTTGTCAGCCAATGACAAATCCACTGTATAAGCAATATAGTAATTTGTTGTTAGTGGTACCTGTTGTGCAGTGCACAATGGCCCAACACCATTGCAGGACTTCGGTTTTATGATGATCCTCAGCTAAGCAAATAATGTAAGGTTCATTATTTTTTTACAAATAACAGTAAATAGTGGTGGATGGAAGAGTTTGTGTGATACCTGAGCAACCTGATTCACCTCATTTATTGAACTCTTGGATTTGAGTGTAGTTTTGTAAATGCTGAAAGATGGCTCAAATAATAAATAATCCACCAAACAAACAACCTTACACCATATTTCAAAGTAAGAACCACAAAACACTAGCATCATCATAATAATAACTTTTGGTCTAAAATGCAATTGAGACAAATATGTTGTATTATCATATTACGGAGTGGTTTTTAGTCAGCAACAAATATGGTTCAGTGGCCAACCTTTTTTTTAAAAAAAAAATAGAAGAAAAAACTAACAAAAATGCGTAGCAGGCTGGTTAATTATATGATCTCATAGGAAATGAGTTGGAAAACTGTGTAAGAAATATCTAGGGAACACCATAGCATGCCAGCACAGCACTACAGCAAGCAGAGGTGGGTTATAGTATGATAATCTGATTCCTAATGAAAATGGATAAAAATCTCTTTGGAGTCTCAAACCAGTAGCACTTTTAGTTTAATGAGATGGCATGTGCTCACTGCTCACCTGTAGAGCTCTTTGTAAACTGAGCGCACTTCTGTTTCAACACTAACCAGATCGAGAAACTGATCCTCAGCAATCTTCTGCCTTAAAATCCTATTTGCCTGGAATTAAGGAATCTCAAATTAGTGCCATCCATTGCAAACATGAGAAAATGACACTGAATCATGCAGTACCAATTATAACTTTAAAGCTACCAAACAGACACAGCACCTCTTCCAATTCTTGTTCATGGGCCTTGTACAAGTCTTCGACTCTTTTCCTTAGTTCAGCAAAACCAGTGGGGTTAACGTACATGAAGGATAGATATTCCAGTTCAGACTACAAAGACAAGAGATGCAGGTCAAAAGAACTGATAGAAACATTAGGATATAGATTTTTTATTCACAAATGCACAGATACACATAGAGTGATATACTGATATATGCCTACATGAAAAGAAAAGTAGACAAAACAAAAGTTCTTTTTTTTAAATGGATAAAAGTAGCAGTACAAGATCACCTGTTATAATAAAAAAATATAAAGGGCACAAGTCTTATCAGTGATACAAAAAGTTGTAACAGAGATAACAAAAACATTTCACTCTGATGAGAACACATAAAGATCAAAACCAATTATTTTTTAAAGTATCCCAAATTTTATTAACAAGAAAAAAACATATGCAGCATATCAACATTGAACAAGCTGAAAATAAAACAAATAAAAAGCAATACAGTATTAAAGTTAGCTCTCATAGGTCCTAAGGCTCAGCACGTACCTTTATACGGTACATCCCAAGGAGTTTTGCTAGAGGGGCAAAGACCTGCAGTGTCTCCATGGCAATGGCATACTGCAAATAGTCGTGCTTAGTACCTAGGGTGGAAGTAAGATACAGGCATATCTTAAATCTGGAATAAGAATTCACCTGCTTGTGCTGAGGCATATGTGTGAGAGTACGCATGTTATGCAGCCTGTCTGCCAGTTTGACAATGATCACACGAACCTACAGCATTGATTTTTTTTTTCTTAAGTAAAATGTACAGAGGTAAAGCTTTTTTTTTTTCTTGATAAGATGTTCCGTATGGGATAAAAAGGATACCTCTTCTGTCATGGCAAGAAACATCTGCCTTAGGTCTTCTGCTTTAAGATCTTGTTTTGAGCTACCCTCACTTTTACACTGAAGTTTCCCTAACTTAGATACCTACATTTAAAACATAACAGGTTTTTGCGCTAGATTTACTACATAATCGACAAAATATATCAAGTTGCAGCTTTGCAAAAAAACAATAATGTACCTTTGTCTCCCCTTCAACAATACGGCGCACAGTTGGCCCAAACTCATTTTCTATTCTTTCAAAGGTAACCACGTCTGTATCTTCAACAGTATCATGCAATAAACCAGCAGCAATGGATTCCCAGTCAAGTTCCTAATTATACCAAAGCAGAACAGAACTTAGATTTATTGTGTATACTAGGGACAAGTACAGAAATTGGATCACCATAGGGTCAAACGATTGCCAATCAAGTTCCAAATTATGTCCAGGGAGACATTAAAAAAAAAAAAAACCTTCATTGCTGCTACCACTAGGCTCTAGGGAACCTTCAAGGAAAATACTCGTCCTAAAGTTCAAGGAATATTTAGTTGTCCTAAATCAAGCTGTCCTATTTTAATCAAGTATATACTCCCTCCATTCCAAATCATGTCATTTCCAACTTTCTTGGAGAGTCGAAGCATCTCAAGTTTGACCAAAATTATAGAGAATTACAAAGATATATATACATTAGTGAAAAATCTAATGGTACTTATTTGGTATCATAAATGCTATTGTTTTATTTTATTATATAAATTTGGTCAAACTTGAGAAGCTTTGACTCTCAAAAAAAATTGGAATGACTTGTAATTTGGGATGCAGGGGAGTAACAAAGAACAATAATATTTAAGACACCAAATTTGCATCATTAGATAATAGATATCTTACAAAATATGTTTTCATAATTTACCTCTTTCATATTGTAGATGTCAATACTCTTATCTATAAACTTAGTCAAACTTAGGACAGTTTGACTTAAAAAACTCATAATCCTTTATATTTCAGGATGGAGAGAGTACTTCACTAGTGTCAACAAAATTACTACTTACGTGCTCTCCAAGAATACGAGCAACTTCGACAGGATGAATAATGAATGGTTCTCCACTTCGCCGTTTTTGTCCACTGTGTGCTTCGTATGCCAACTGCGATTGTTAATGAACTATCATGATGCAGACATTCATCAAGGCACTTCCACAGGAACCAGAAAGTGCAAAACCGTTTTCTCAAATAGCATGGAATGAAGATATTGTGAATCAGTTACCTTCAAAGCGTCATGCACAAAGTTTAACTCTTCAGGTTCAAGATATGAAACAGCTGGTTTGAGATCCTGTTATGCAGAAAAAAAAGTTACAATTCACTATGATTGAAGTCACTCTTGATTCACATAAGGAAATATAGCATTGAAGTCAAGCCTTGCTTAAGCTTAAGGACCCAGTACTCCAGTAGCACCTGAGATATGTAGGTAAACTTGCACATAAAAGGAACGCCGTTTCAAACTCAAAGGAGCAAAATGTACTACCAAGTTTTACAACAAATGGGCACCATTTGGTAAAACTGGCATGCCCGCGTGGCATGTGAAATGAATGTATTTTACTCTGGCCAGAACTACATTCCAAAAGCATCAAGGAGCTTGACTCCTTTCTCTTTTCTTTTAATTAAAACATGTGTTGGCACCATGGAGCAGGAAATAATTGTCATGTTCCACTACCAGGAATAGAATGGTCCCTATTCTTTACATATTCTAGAATATGTGTGCAAAGGTTAGAGACAAGGTGGCAAACACTATATATCATATCTTTAATAAAAGGGAAAACTCAACACTGTTGTATGTTTGCTACCACAAAAAAAACTCTGAATGGTCGTAAAACCGTAAACCAAATCGAGGGGATTGATCGAAGCTAGAAAATGTAGTTCTTCAGATGTGCAAAAGTGCAAATTACGTAAGTGATTCAATGACACACCTCCCACAAAGTCTCTGGGGAGATGATGAGGGATTCAGAAGATGAATAGCAGTAAGCTCTCCATGTTGGGTCGACATTAGTAGACCAAGGTCTAACAAAACTTGCAGAGTAGGCAGGTGATGGATCATAACCAAATTTCCCTCTATTGATGTCCTCATCAAAGGTGATGCACAGTAACTGAAAGAACAAGTAAAAGGTTATTCAAAAATGAAAAAAAACCCAACTACTTAAACATTAGCCAAGGAAGTGTGAATGCAGATTTTTTAAAAAAAAGTTACATTCACAAAACAACCATAATTTGGCATGGTATTAACTCACAAACTTAACTACAACATAATCAGCATCATCACAAAGTGGAGTATAAAGCAAATTGATTGCTCCTGAATTCAAGTTACTTATATTAGGAAAATTGGAATGTCTTTCGGTAGTGTTAGAATCCTCTGAACAACCTGCGGACAAATCATCAGCAACATAGCTCCTTAAAGTATGTGCCAGGGGACAGGGTGTGTGTGGCGTGCTCCTCCCCCCACACTACCTATAACTTATCCACAAACCAGAACGCCATTCCCTTAGCATCAGGAAGCACCTGATGCTAACTACCTTTCCTTTCAGTTGGCTTAATCTGAGGTAGTAGCAGACTGACCACAGACTTATACCTTCCTGGCACTAGCTACCTGTTGCAGTTGTCAATATACCAAAAACAAAAATGAATTACTTGATATTCTACCACATTACTAGATATTGTACAGGAGAATACATGATTCTGCAATGGGGTCTAACTATGAATTCCAAGGAAAACTAGAGACCACAGTGTGTATTGCAGGGGGAAACTGACGATAGCAGTGGGTCAACACTGAATAGAGAATGGTCAAGGCATCTTTAGGAATGGTCTTTTGGATTCAATAACATGATCATATTGTACAACAAGGCTACAAAAGGATGCTGTGCCCATTGTTTTGTTTTAAAAGGAAAATAATCTCAGGTTTGTTTGTGAGGTGGCCAAATCCTCAGGAGCCCAGATACTCCTTCCACCAAATATTAGGCTACAACAATTGATGCAAATAAATGGTTGCAAAATTTGAACCATTGTCAAGTGGAAAGCTAAAAAGGAACGGAGATTTTCCTACCATATGTTTGGCGGATTGATGATCTGTATGCACATTATCTTTTTTTTCCCTCAGCTCCGATGAGTTACAATTCAATCATTTCCTTATGGTTTAATGTGACAGTACCAAAGATTAGCCTCTTTGCGCTAGAAACTGTTCCTTAATCCTCTTATGCTCTATTACTGAATGGATGTAATTCTAGAATGTATGTTATGATGTTATCAAACACTTCCATCCACCACTAACATGCACAAAGCACAAGATTGCACATTTGAGACGAGCAATGTCACATTTGAGACGAGCCAATGTCTAAACTACACTTATTAACAGATATAATCTGCAACTATTCAGTAACGGAGATAGTATTGCTACTCTATGCCTATTTACTATTTAGTGCTCTTGTTACAAGTTATAGTTCACTTTAGCATTGTCCTAAGTCAAGCTTCTCTAACTTTGACAAAGTTTATAGAAAATTGCAGCAGCATCTACAATATCAAACTAGTTTCACTAAATTCTCTATGAAATATGTCTTAATAGTGTATTTATTTGAACTAATACATGTCAACATATTTTTTTCTAAAACTTGGTCAAAGTTAGAAAAGTTTGACTTAGGATAAATTTGGCATGGAGGTAGTAAGAGGTAAGAGTATGTCAGCTCAATACCTATTAAGTAACGAAAAGAAAAGACTACAAAACCACATGTAGATAGAAAATATACAAAAAGTAGACAAAAAAATGATCAAGGAAGGCAATAGAAAACTGCCATGCAAACTAGAAGGCAAAGACAAAATAATAATAGTAACAAGCAACATCTATAAAAAGAGCAGTCAGTTACTGGTGCATTGAGTCAAAAGCAGGTAATGAAAGCATGTAACAGCTATACAGGTGATTACAGGATGCTTGGATGCTGCAGACAGGATCACTGAAACTGAAGAGCTTGTTTACTTTGGAACTGGAAAATGCCATGCAATGCATGCAAAACAAATTCCATTAAATTCAATTACAGAAAAGAAATTCCCTTTACTAGAGTAATTGTGAATTTGTGATTCAAGATGATAGATGCAATTCTGCCGCTGAAGATATTTCTTTCAGCTGTTCAGTCAGATAGTAGCAAAGGACAGCAATGACTGCCACAAAGAATAAGAAATGCATTTTTCTTGCCTACAAAATTAAATAAATGACACTGAACTGCGATATAAGGCTAAGCTTTCATGAAGCTGCGTGCAATCACTGGAGTTAACCTTTCTAAATCATGATGATATAATCTACCAGCATCAACACTGCTTACCAAAACCAAGAGAACATCAGGCCCCATATTACTACAAGGTATTCTTCAAAAACATTTAACAGGGCCTGATAATGGAACAAACCGATCATGCAGCTAACCAAATAAATGCATAACGATGAAATAAAAACGCAAAGAGAGCGCACTTTAAATTATTATCCTGCATGACCTAGAGGCTAGAGGGGTTGATTTGAAGTCACCAAAGTGATAATACATTTTTTGCTACCAGAATGTTGTAGTAGACTGCAGCTTCAACTCAGCTGGCTGAAGTAGGCAAAACACGAAATACATATCGATAATCACAGAAACAGCAGCAGAGCAGTGGCAACGCACCGAGTTGTTACTCCGACGAGACCGCCGGTGCCTCCTCCAGCCGCCTCCGGCCTCGGCGTGGCCGCACGAGGAGCACTGCGCGGTGCTGGCGAGCGCGCCCGTGAGCGCGCGCGGCGCGTTCCACGCGCACGAGAGCACGCTGCATTCGTAGGGCATCCCGCCCCCTTCCACGAGGCGGCCCTGCAGGAGCTCACGCACTCTAGAGACGACGCTGCACGCGGACACCACAAACACAAAAGCATCAGACCCTGGAGAGGCGGCAAATCGAGAGCCCTAGGCAGCGCACAGAATCGTAAAAGCGGGGCGGAATTGTGAGGCCAAGGGAGCGGTATCTGTTACCGGGCACGGTGGGCGGCGGGTTCTGCATGGCGCGGCGCGGCGCAATCTCATCGGCGGCGCTGAGGCCCTCGTGCGGTCGCCGCCGCCAGTGGGGCGCAGGTGGGCGCGCGCGCAGCCGCAGGGAGCCGCGAGTCGCGTCGAGACCGGGAGAAAGGGCGCGGGCTTTGCCGAGGTGGGGAGGGAGAGAGGGAGGAAGGGAGGGACGGGGAGGCGGAAGAACTCGAAGAAGGGATAACACGAGACGGAGGCCACACAAAGGCCGCGGCCGTGGTGAAATGGAACAGGAGAAGAGGGGTGCGTGCGTGACGGCCCCCCTAGCTGCCCTCTTGGCTCTTGCTGGCTGGGTGGTGCTCTGCTCTGGCCTCTTTTGAGCTCCGCAGCTCGCCGTGCCTTCTATTTTCGTCTCGCCGTGCAATTTCGGACGATTTTATCTGTGATTTTTTGTCTGGTTTCCTTGCCAGGATGGCGTTGCTCTGCTCGGCTGCTCCACTTGTATCCTAGCTGTAGTAGAGCTACTGCCTCTCAGCTGAGCGCCGCAAGTCAAGGGACTTGAAAGGAGTCTGCATGACTCCAGCGCACGCCATACTTGTGAGCGTTATGAAATTGTATTTATATGTCTTCATAATTTTGGTCATGCAAATAATTACAAATCTCCAGATCTTTAATAATACGTTTTTATTTAATTTATTAGTTGTGATGATCCAGAGAATCTTTTTTCCTTTGGGGAGGAGAGGCATGCACGTCTTATTCGAGCACTCACATCCTTTTTGTCCATTCCTCACTTGCTTTTGGGGTGGTTTGAATTTTGACTAATAACGAGAAGAAATAAGATTTCCCATGATCACATGGCCATTTCATGTATCGCTAGCAATCACATGTGCGTGCTAGGCTATGCTTTTCGGCTGTCATCTAATGAAACACGTAAAGAAAAGGCTACACACATTATAGGATTCACGCTATTACACAAAATCTTTTGCAAGGCACTTGAATTTTGCCCTCGAAGGCGGTTTTGGCCCAAAACCGCCTCGGTTAATCAGTGGCAGCCCAGGCTAGGTGGCCGGCCAGGCAACCGCCTCGGTTAATCAATTAACTGAGGCGGTTTTCTTATAAAACCGCCTCGGTTAATCTTATATTAACCGAGACGGTCACTCTAAATGAACCGCCTCGGTTAATTGATTAACCGAGGTGGTTTTTCTAAGCTAACTGCCTCGGTTAATTAGAATTAACTGAGCCGGTTCTTATAAGAAAACCGTCTTGGTTAATAGATTAACCGGACGGTTAAATTATAAGGCCCGTCTCAGTAATTGTTAGGTCCAGAAAGCCCATCTAAGCCCAATAACAGACTCATAATATAAATTCCACGACCAAACCTAACCCTAACTCACCCACTCCCTCCCTCACAGCCATCACTCTCTCCCTCGCAACCTCTCTTCCTCCCTCTCTTCTCCCTCACTTTCTCTCCCACCCTCACTTCTCTCTCCCTGCCTCGGGGCCGACGCAACCTCCTGGCGCAGCCCGGCGCGACGGCCAGGCTCGCGACCTTCTGGCGCGAACCTTCCAAATTATATGGCCCACAAGCACCCGACATTGTCCCTAAGACCTCTGTCGACCATACTTGTGTACCACATAACTTGAAAAGTTCTGTCGGGTGAAACCCCGATGACACCACGATCCTCCAGGTTCCACTTCTTACAAGATATTGTAGTATTACAACCGTTTTTATTCAAATAAACAGAGTAGCGGAAGATTTACAAAAGAAGATTACAACACTTGATCAGAGTTTGATTAAACAAAACTTAACTGGATTTACGGAAGCGAGAAAAGAACTTTGTAGACGGAAGATATTCGATCATGCCAAGCCCAATGGGTATGACCAAAGTCAAAGAACACTAGTCAACACCGCAATTGAGGGGTCAAACAAACCCCGAGTACAAAAGTACTCCGCAAGACTTACCCGACGGAAAAGAGGGGAGAAGACTCGAGAATGCTTTGGTTGATAGGAATCAAGGTAAGGCTTTAGCAAGAATCAAGGACACCTCTCGTGGAAAAAGCGACTAATGTTGATCCTTACTATTCATTCTTATCTGATATTTTCATTAAGCATTAAGCTATCCATCTAGGTTATCCTAGTCTAGAGCAATCACTTGTCAAGCAAGATCTCGATTTCCAAAACTTTCCATCCTCGGAACTTTCCTCATTACTACGATGCCGGGACTCGGATTACGGCTCCCATATCGTGGAGCACCACGGCGATTCGAATCGCTTATATACCCGGCCGGGGCTTCTAGCCACACGATGTATGCATGACCGACCGTCTTACATACATCAACTCAACGCCGGATTTCTCCACACCGTAGCGGGCGTACAAGACTCCACCTCTCTACGGCCGCTCGGTCACGCCGGTGCGCATCGTAGGATGGGTACACGCCATGTCCGTTCTAGTAACGAATAGTCCAAGTGGAGCTTACCGCCATTAGCATGCGACTAGTACTATCCAATAACCTCATGATCCCAGCGCCAAACAACGGACGGTCCTTAACCGACACAAGTGGGCGACACTACACCGGGGCACTAGCCCTTCCTGATGCAAGTCACTCCACCGGGCGTCTCAATTTACTCATCATCATGTTCTTATTGAGTATCCTTGACCCGATCGAAGTAAAGGATAAACAATAAGCAACATCAGATTTTCGTAATTGCCCTCAACGGGGATATTGTGATCAACTTTTGAAAGCATTTTATTTCCAAAGCCTATGCTATCAGCAAGACTAAGCATATACTAAATATTTTCAAATCAAAACAGGTTTCAGGGATAATATATCAAGGTACGGTAAATGCATCAAGATAGGATATCACTCAACTCCTACACCTAATGCATCATGTCATCAACATAACATTATAAAGAACTTTCAAAAATTCAAGAAAGGGTTTAATGTATCCGGGGCTTGCCTGCGTTGCAGATAAAGTTAGCTTGTTATCCTTGATATCCGCCTCTTCGGAACTTGGATCAACACGAGCCTTCTCCGAAGCTTGATCAAAAAAACCTTTACTCTCACGTACACTACACACGTATATGAAATGATGCATGTTTAAGTATGACGAAATGCATGACATGATGCATGATGCTTTGAGCAACATGGATGAAACAACTTAACTCTTTATTATCTTGAGTACAACTTTCCTTCACGGTATAGTTGCAACAAGAAGGTACAACTAGCGTCGACGACGACGGACTAATGATACGCAATCAACATAAAATGCCGAAGGTCATTTTAGGGTTAATGACCTAGGGTCATCACTAAATCCCAAAGTCAATTAAATCTAAGGTGATTAAAGTAAATTACTAATTTATTAACCATTTTTACAGTCGTTGAAAGCCATTAATTAACTTGCTAATTAGAAATTAACTAAACCCTAATTAAGCAAGAGATTAACTAATTAAACTTTTAATTAAATAAGGCATTAATTAAGCATAATACAAAAAAAATTAGTTGAAACATGATCAAACTTCATAATTAAGATCATCATCACTTAATTAGTACACAAAACAAATTTCATAATTTTTGAACTTATATTTTAATTATTAAAAATCATGGAAGTTGAATTTACTAATTTAAAGGGTAAATTAAAGCACAATTAATTTTATTGTAAAAATCATAGTTAGAAATTTTCCTGGACAGAGCATATTTCAAGGAACACATACATATTTTTCTCACATTTTTATCTGCCCAAAATAAATTACAACAAAAAAAAGATGAAAACTATTTTTAGAAAAACAAAAAGGAAAAAGAAAAGCATTTCTCCTCCCCCGCTTTGGACTTCACTGCGGCGGCCCAGTAGCCTAGTTCGGCCCCCCGGCGCCCCATGCCTTGCAACACCTCCCCTCTCCTTACGACAAAGCGGGCCTACTGTCGGCTCGCCTCCTTCTTCCCTCTTTCTTTCGTACCGACGAGGACGGCGGCAAGGCCTGGGGCGATGGCTCTTTCGCCGACGATGTTCCTCCGGTGAAACCAACCGCCCCTAACGGACTCACACCCTACGCCGCGCCCAACGAGCTACCATATGCCCCATGCCAACCCCCCCCTCGAGTGCTCGGAATGGTGGCCCCGCGGCAACGCCCGGTACACTCCGTGCGACCAACCACACCCGGAGCACCTCCGGTGAAACTAGACACGGCAACGAACACAAAGACAACAGCGTGAGGCTTAACACGACCCGAATACGACTCGAGCTGCCCCTGGTTAAAGAAAGGAGGCTCACGGCGGGGTGACGGCGGGCGGCTTGGCCGGAAAAAGAAGAAGAAGACGGCGCGAAGCGCGACTCCGGCGACCTCACGACACTACGATCGGGCTCGGCAGGTGCGCAAAGAAGTTGCGGTCGGTGTGCAAAAGCAATTGGGCGGCAAGGCTACGTGGTGCTTGAATTTGGCAAGAGATGGACGACGGCCGGCGGTGAACAAAAAGGAGAAAAGGAGATGGTCGTCGGCCGCCTCTCGACTTTTATGGAGCAAAAGGGCCGGGCAGTGGAGGGCGACTTCGCGACACCGGTGAGGTGGTTGGCGACGCGAGAGGCGGGAATGCGCGAGAACGCCACGGCGGCCGTCGGCCGACCGGCCAAAGCATGGGCAGCCGGCCGAGGCGGCGCCCCCTGTAGAACTACTGTAGCGGTGCCACCTTGCTTTTCATTTTTAAAATTATTCCCAAAAATTTTTACTGAGCAGTGAAAACTCCCAAAATATCATTTGTGTAACTTTTCCTGCTCTACAACTTTCATTTAAGAAGTTTTGTCAGATTCTAAATAGATTTTGAAATTTGAATTCAAATTTGAAAAGGGGCAAAATCTTAACTTTTGGGATTTCAAAATTACTTTTAAATTTTGAATAAAAGATGAAAATCTCCAAAAATAAAAAGTTGTTCTATTTCTCAATATCCACAACTTTCATTTAGGAAGTTTTTCATGAAACTGAATAATTTTTAAATTGTAGTTTAAAACTCAAAAGGGGACATTTTCCAATTCAACTAACTTTTGAAATTACTTAAAATTTTAATCAAAAACTTGAAAAACTTTATATATCAAAGTTGTAGAGCTCAAAGAGATGCACAAACTGTATTTTTAGAGTTTTCCCAAATTTTGAACATTTTGAGGTGAAATTGAAAAGGGGGTAGTTTCACTTTGAAATTCAAGCTTTTGAATTAGATTTTCAAATTGAATTCTTGGGCAAATAATTAGTGATGTTGTGGCACTTTTCAAACTCAACCAATGGCACTCTTTCAAAGTACAAACTTCATACTTTGAAATGGTGCCAATGGTTAGCAACTTTATTTAGAAAATTAATTATGGTTAGCTCACCAAAATTGAAAGTGAAATTCCAATTCCAACACTTAGCCATTTACGGGAAGAGTTGGCATTAGAATTTCAAATCCAATTCTTGTTCTTGCTTTGCATCATTTGACTTGTAAAACATGTTTGAGATGTGAGTTAGGGTTAGCCAAGCACTTGCAAGCAACAAGGTTGGTTTTAATTGATTGCTTTTATAAACAAAGGTAAAGTTGTGAGTGAAATTTAGTGATATACACATACACATGCGATACGAAAGAGCGCAACCAAACCCTAGAATTCGATAAACTCATTTTAGTTGAACATATCATGGTTCTCTAGTTATGAATGCTTATGACATGCTTATGATGACATGTGGCATGTTTAGGGTAACGTAACACCGGGGTGTTACACTTCCTGTGGCGGCGGCGCGGCCGAGCCATCCTCCTCGCGGCGGCGGCGGGCTGGGGGCCGCAGCCTCTCGCGGCACGGCGGGCGGGGCCACGGCCTTGCGCGGCACGGGCGGGCCGGGGCCGTGGCTCCCTCGCGAGGTGGCCGTTCGCGTCCTTCTAACTGGCGCGGCGCGGCCGAAAGCCTTATCTTCGCGGCGGCCGGCGGGCCGGGCCGCGCCCTCATGGGCGCGGCGGCCGGGGGCCGTGGCTCCTGCGCGGCGTCCCCGCCCTTGGCAGAACCCGGCCCGGCCCGGCGCGGCTCCACGATGCCCTCTCTCGACGGCGCCCTTCCTTCCCTACGCCCGTCATCCTCCGTCTCCAACATCATTCTCGCCCAGATCCGGCATGGATGAGCCCACCGCCGACGGATCCGGCCTGATCTAGGGTAGCGGCAGCGGATTGGATCAGATCTGGCGGCTTGGACGCGTGGGTGCGGGTTCAGGTGTGGCAGAACCTTCTAAATTATATGGCCCACAAGCACCTGACATTGTCCTTAAGACCTCTCACAACCGTACTTTCGAGCACCACATAACCTAGAATGTTCCGTCGGGTGAACTCCCGATAAACCACGTTTCCTCCAGGGATCGATACTTACGAGAGACATCACAAAGATTACAACAGTTTTCATACAAAATACCGTAGTAGCGGAAGACTTACAATACTTAATTTACAAAACTTTTGTCAAACTTATACAAACCAGAGTAGCGTTAGTACAAAACAAATGAAGTATCATTACTTAACTTTATTACAAACACAACAACGAAAGTGCCACCCGCCCACGGCCACACAACTTATTCATCGAAGAAACTCTTTCTCTATCACCGTCATGCAACAAGGGCCGTAGCACACTTGTTCACACGGTCCACCCGCAATGGGGGTTGAACAAACCCCCGAGTACAAAAAAGTACTCCGCAAGACTTACCCGACCAAAAAATTGGGAGAAGACTCGGGAATGCCGGCTAATAGGAATCAAGGTGAGGCTTTAGCAAGATCAAACGACACCTTTGCAAAAAGAGACTAAGCCAATCCTTACTTTACTACATCAATCACTTGTCAACCATGTACCGGATTCAAAACTTTCCATCATCAACTTCCATGATTACTACGATGCCGGGACTCGGATCACGGCTCCCATATCGTGGAGCACACGACGATTCGAATCGCTTTATATACCCAGCTGGGGCTTCCTAGCCACACGATGTATGCAGGACCGAATATCTCACATACATCAACTCACGCTTGCATTTCTCCAGACCAGAACGGATCCTAGCCACGAGAGTACAAGACACCACCTTCCTACGCCGTCAGTCACAACCGTCGACGGGTATACCCGTAGTATGGGTACACGCTACTTCTCGTCGGCCGGTTGTCCGTTCTCGCATGGATCATACAAGGGAGCTTACCGCCATTAGCATGCGACTAGTACTATCCAATAACCTCATGATCCCAGGGCCAAACAACGGACGGTCCTTAACCGACACAAGTGGACGACACTACACCAGGACACTAGCCCTTCCTGATGCAAGTCACTCCACCGACGTCTCGAGTTACTCATCATCATGTTCTTGTGGTGTATCCTTGACCCCGTCGGAACAAGGATAGACGACAAGCAACATCGAGTTTTAAATAAATTCCCTTCGGGGAGTATAGTTCTCACACTTTTGAAAACAATTTGTCAAAATCCTACACTAGTAGCAAGGCTAAGCGTGTACTAAGCATTTCGAAATCAAAACAGGTATACAGGGTAATATATCAAGGTACGGTAAATGCATCAAAGTAGGATAGCACACAACTCCTACACCTAATGCCTTATATCATCACATGAAATCATAAAAACTTTCGAAATACAAGGACGGGTTTGAATGCATCCGGGGCTTGCCTTGGGGCTCGACGAAGTTAGGAGCGATGATGATGGCACCGTTGAGATCGGGACCAACCTCCTCACACCGATAACCTTCCTCCGAGAGGCGGGAGTCGGATCAACTACACGATTGAGATGCATGATTACGGTCAAAGAACAAAAGGAGCATGCGATAATGATGCAACGATTGTTAACCTATCTTGAGTACAACTTTCCTTCACGGTAACCTCGCACTAAGAAGATATAACTAGCGTCGACGACGACGGACTAACGATACGCAATCAACATAAAATGCCGAAGGTCATTAGGATTAATGACCTAGGGTCATCACTCAATCCCAAAAATCAAGCAACACTAACAGTGATTAAGGGTGATTACTAATTTATTGACCATTTTACAGTCGTTGAAAGCCACTAATTAACTTGCTAATTGGGGATTAATTAAACCCTAATTAACCACATGATTAATTAATTAAACATTAATTAATTAAGGCATTAATTAAGCATAATACAAAACTTAATCAAAACAGGATCAAACTTCATAATTAAGATCATTAGCATCTGATTAGCACACAAAACAAATTTCATAATTTTTGGAGTTATATTTTAATTACTAAAAATCATGGAAGTTGCCTTTATTAATTTAAAGAGCTATTTATTGCACAATTAATTTTTATTAGAAAATCATAGTTAGCATTTTCTGATGTAGAGCATAACACAGGGAACATATACATATTTTTTTTCACATTTTTACTTGCCCAAAAGAATTTAATACAAAAAAAGATGAAACTGAGTATTTGGAAATTCATCCGAAAAAGGAAAAACATCTCCCTCTCCTTCCCGACCCACGATCACGGCCCACACAAAGACAGCCCGGCTGCTTTCCAGCGCCCCAGCCTGCTCAAGCCTGGCAAATCGGCGCCCGCCCGAGCCAGAGGCCAGCCAGCTCCTCCTCCTCTCTCTCATCGACCCGGCCCCCCCGGCGTCGCCTCTCTTCCTCCCTCTGTTTTCCCTCCTCCCATAACCGGCAATGACGGCGCCGTCCTTCCATCTCATCGGGCGGCGAGGCCAGAGACGGCGAGGACCCCAACACCTTGCCCTCACCTCGGCGAACACTACGAGCTACGAAACTAAGTAAACCGATGACCGGAGAAGGGATGGTAGCGACCATGGCGGCTCGGCCGCGCGGCGTGCGGCGACGGGCGGCGTTCCCATCGCCGCAGCCACGATGAGTCGTGCTAGGAGTCCGGGAAGATGGAAGTAGCTCACCGTGACTTGGTAGACAGGGGGTGGTTGAAGCGGAGAAGCCGCGGTGGTAGTTGGCTCGGTGATGCGGATCGGGCGGCGGCGCCCGTGGCGGGCGGCGACGCTCGCGCCGCCCCGGCGGTAGAGACCGAACCGATGGGTCGATGACGACCGTGGGCTCGGGTGGAGCCGGAGCACCGCCCGGCCGGCAAGGAGTTCACCGGACAGAGCCGGCGAGGTGGAGGTGCCCAGGTGCGGCCACCGGCCGCGGAAAGAAGCAAATGAGCTAGAGCAATTGCGACGACGGCAGAGACGAGTAATGGAGCAATCGGGCGCAAGGAGCTAGCGGAGACGTTGGCAAGCGGAATTGGATGATGATAGTGCACGGAGGGCTTAACTAGACAGAGAAGCGACGGCGCTTAAGGCCGGCGGTGAGGAGGAGGAAAAAGAAGAATACGACGCCGACGGTGGCTTTTATAGACATGGAGGGTGACGGACAGGTGGCCGGTGGCTTGGCGACGCCGGTGAGGTGGTTGGAGGCGCGTGAAAGCCGGGAACCGCCGAGAATGGCCACGGCGACGGCGGATCACCGACCGGCATGGGCAGGGTGAGGTGTCCCTCCCCCTCGGTTCACTGTAGCACAGAGACAGCTCACTCCTTCTCTTCTCAAATTACTTCCAAAAGTTGAACTGCACTCAAAATTCTTCCAAAATACAGATTGCACAAAATTTATTGCTCTACAACTTTCATTAAAGGAGTTTTGTCAGAAATCAAATAGATTTTGAATTTGTATTTCAAATTCAAAAAAGAGGGCAAAACCTTAATTTTAAGGATTTCAAAATTACTTTTAAATTTTGAATAAAAGATGAAAATCTCCAAAAATAAAAGTTGTTCTATTTTTCAAGATCTACAACTTTCATGTAGAAAGTTTTCATGAAACCAAATAATTTTTGAATTAGAGTTTAAAAAATCAAAAGGGGACATTTCCCAATTTGGAGAACTTTTGAAATTAGTTCAAATTTTATTCAAAAACTTGAAAAACTTTATATACCAAAGTTGTAGAGCTCAAAAATATGCACAAACTGTGTTTTTGGAGTTTTCCCAAATTTTGAATATTTTTAGGTGAAATTGAAAAGGGGGCACAAACACATTGAAATTTAGGGTTTTTGAAAAGGAATTTCAAATTGGACTTTTGGGCAATTAATTAATGATGTTGTGGAACTTTTCAAACCCAACCAATGGCATACTTTCAAAGTACAAACTTCATACTTTGAAATGGTGCCATTGGTTAGCAACTTTTATTTAGAAAATTAATTATGGTTAGCTCACCGAAATTGAAAATGAAATTCAATTCCAACACTTAGCCATTTCTAGCTAGGGTTGGAACTTGAATTCCAATTTCAACTTGAGTTCTTGCTTTTAGATAATTGACTTGTAAAACATTTTTGAAATGTTAATCATAGTTAGCCAAACACTTGCAAGCATCAAAATTGATTTTAGTTGATCACTTTTATAAAAGTAAAATTGTGAGTGGAATTTAAATAGCATACACATGCACATACGATATAAAAGAGCACAACCAAACCCTAAAATTGAATAAACTCATTTTGGTTGTTTGCATTAGTGTTCTCTAATTATGAATGCTCATGCAATGATGATGATGACATGGCAGGTTTAGCCTAACGTTACACCGGGGGTGTTACATTATATTCCCCCTTAAAAGGAATCTCGTCCCCGAGATTCAAAGCTTAGGGCTAAGTAATGGAAAAGAAAATGTATCAAGTAAATACATCTTACATAGTTTCATAAGGGAGGTAGAAGGGTTCATATTACAAGTCTCATATTTTTCGAAACTCACAATTCTTAGAAACGAATCGTGGCTTAGGTGAAGGAAGGAAGAAACTCCTGGAAAGACTCATTCAAGAATTCCTCCGAATACGTCGAAACTCACAGACCACGTGTATATCCTTGATTTCTTTTATGGGGATTTCATGCTTTTCAACGAAAATACGGTTGATGAATGTATGTGATGCACCGTAATCAAATAAGGTAATTGCGGGGATGACCGGTGACAGGGAACATACCCATTAAAACAGGTTCTCCTTTAAGAACATCTCCAGTTTGGACATGATATACACGCCCAGTCTTCTTTCCAGCATTCACCTTCGGGACATACTGTGATTTACCTCTGCCTTGGTTCTGATATTGCTGGTTACCAGATCCTTGTTGGAAGTTGGGATCACTCGTCTTTGGATAAGGACAATACTTGAATGAAGTGTCCTGACTCTCCACGCTTAAAAAAGGGACCTTTTCCCGTGGACGGCGCCTGGGGAGCTGGTGGAGTGGAAGTTCGAATACCATGGGTAGAATACCCTGGGTATTCGGCTGCTGGGGATAGGTTGTGGCAGCAGGGTGAGTGTACACCTGTTGCCTGTGGGCTTGCTTTGCCGCCGGGGTAATGATAGGATTGGTGGCTTTGCTTTGGTGCCGTGGGATAGTGGGATTGCCGGTGGGTATGCTTTGAAGTCGGGTGGTATATAACCTTCCTTCGGGCGTTTCGGATTTCGCCCGAAAAGGTTAGAGGAAGTACGCCGCTCTTCATTCTTCTGTTTAAGCATGGATCTTTCATAAGATATTGCAATATCCACAGCCTCATAAAATGTGGCATTCGGATTTGCAAGAAGGTGGGTTTCAACATCACTCTTTAAACCCCGAATAAAACATTTCTTTTTCTTGATGTCCGTATCCACATGTTCCGGTGCATACCGTGATAGATGACTAAACAGATTCACATACCGCACTACCGATCGACCACCTTGCTTTATGGCTAGAAACTCTTCCAGCTTTTGCTTGCATCACCCCGTCGGGAATGAAGTGTTGACGAAATGCATCTTGGAACATGGCCCAAGTGACTTGTCGACCAACCGGGCCGACGTGGCGAGAAAATTTACCCACCATGCGGATGCGGGGCCTCTCAACTGTTGGGCAAAGAAACTTGGGTTTCAACAAGTCGGGACAACCCTCTAGCAGTCAAACTTTAGATTTATAATACGGCCGGTCATTAGCTTCTAGGGGTTCCTCAAATTTTGTGAACACCGGCGGACGAGTTTCATGAAGTCCGATATGTGATTTCGTCGTGATTACGACGACCATGATTCTCATGTGGGGCATTCTGACTTTTCGACTCATTTCCCCGTAGCATACGGGCATTCTCGATGGTGGCATGGACTAGAGCCGCCACGCCTTCCTTGAAGGACGGTGGTGCCGGGTGGTGCCCGAGGGACCTCACCTCCCTCGTGTGAAGAACCAAAGACGAGTGTTGCCGACATCCGTTATAGACAAGATTATATTTATACACAAGCAAAGCCTATAAGATGGAAATCCTAGGGCTAGCAAGAATAGGATTGATTTTACTTAGCCCCAACCACTTGTTATCGGGGATATGATTCTTTAAACAAGTGAATTAAACATGATGCATGATCGAACCTACGGATCAAACAAAAACTTTTTAAACTAACATAAGCATACTTTTAGTGATATAGGGCAAAAGAAAACATCATGATACTCCGCTTAAAGCCTCTTTTAAATAGCACCTAGTAAGGCTACTAGAAAGAATTAAGACGGAGCATAAGCAATTTGGACCACACCCCATTTAACTTTTGGATCCAAAACATTTTGAAGCTTTTGAAAAGTAATACTTGTGAGTATCTTTATAAGTACCACTCGATACCCTTTCTGGATGTAACCTTCTAAATTATATGGCCCACAAGCACCGACATTGTCCTTAAGACCTCTGTCAACCGTATTTGAGCACCACATAACCTAGAATGTTCCGTCGGGTGAACTCCCCGATAAAACCACGTTTCCTCCGGGATCGATACTTACGAGAGACATCACAAAGATTACAACAGGTTTTCATACAAAATACCGAGTAGCGGAAGACTTACAATACTTAATTTACAAAACTTTTGTCAAACTTATACAAACCGAGTAGCGTTAGTACAAAACAAATGGGAAGTATCATTACTTAACTTTATTACAAACACAACAACGAAAGTGCCCCGCCCCACGGGCCACACAACTTATTCATCAAACAAACTCTTCCTCGATCACCGTCATGCAACAAGGGCCGTAGCACACTTGTTCACACGGTCCACCTCCGCAATGGGGTTGAACAAACCCCGAGTACAAAAAAAGTACTCCGCAAGACTTACCCGACCAAAAATTAGGGAGAAGACTCAGGAATGCTGGCTAATAGGAATCAAGGTGAGGCTTTAGCAAGATCAAACGACACCTTTGCAAAAAGAGACTAAGCCAATCCTTACTTTACTACATCAATCACTTGTCAACCATGTACCGGATTCAAAACTTTCCATCATCAACTTCCATGATTACTACGATGCCGGGATTCGGATCACGGCTCCCATATCGTGGAGCACACGACGATTCGAATCGCTTTATATACCCAAATTGGGGCTTCCTAGCCACACGATGTATGCAGGACCGAATATCTCACATACATCAACTCACACTTGCATTTCTCCGCACGGAACGGATCCTAGCCACGAGAGTACAAGACACCACCTTCCTACGCCGTCGGGTCACAACCGCCGCGGGTATACCCGTAGTATGGGTACACGCTACTTCGTGCGGTTGTCCGTTCTCGCATGGATCATACAAGGGAGCTTACCGCCATTAGCATGCGACTAGTACTATCCAATAACCTCATGATCCTGGGGCCAAACAACGGACGGTCCTTAACCGACACAAGTGGGCGACACTACACCGGGACACTAGCCCTTCCCCGATGCAAGTCACTCCACCGACGCGTCTCGAGTTACTCATCATCATGTTCTTGTGGTGTATCCTTGACCCCGTCGGAACAAGGATAGACGACAAGCAACATCGTTTTTAAATAAATTCCCTTCAGGGGAGTATAGTTCTCACACTTTTGAAAACAATTTGTCAAAATCCTACACTAGTAGCAAGGCTAAGCGTGTACTAAGCATTTCGAAATCAAAAAGTATACACGAGGGTAATATATCAAGGTACGGTAAATGCATCAAAGTAGGATAGCACACAACTCCTACACCTAATGCCTTATATCATCACATGAAATCATAAAAACTTTCGAAATACAAGGACGGGTTTGAATGCATCCGGGGCTTGCCTTGGGGCTCGACGAAGTTAGGAGCAGTGATGGCACTGTTGAGATCAGGACCAACCTCCTCACACTGATAACCTTCCTCCGAGACGGGAGTCGGATCAACTACACGATTGAGATGCATGATTACAAAGTCAAAGAACAAAAAGGAGCATGCGATAATGATGCAACGATTGTTAACCTATCTTGAGTACAACTTTCCTTCACGGTAACCTCGCACTAAGAAGATATAACTAGCGTCGACGACGACGGACTAACGATACGCAATCAACATAAAATGCCGAAGGTCATTAGGATTAATGACCTAGGGTCATCACTCAATCCCAAAATCAAGCAACACTAACAGTGATTAAGGGTGATTACTAATTTATTGACCATTTTTACAGTCGTTGAAAGCCACTAATTAACTTGCTAATTGGGGATTAATTAAACCCTAATTAACCACATGATTAATTAATTAAACATTAATTAATTAAGGCATTAATTAAGCATAATACAAAACTTAATCAAAACAGGATCAAACTTCATAATTAAGATCATTAGCATCTGATTAGCACACAAAACAAATTTCATAATTTTTGGAGTTATATTTTAATTACTAAAAATCATGGAAGTTGCCTTTATTAATTTAAAGAGCTATTTATTGCACAATTAATTTTTATTAGAAAATCATAGTTAGAATTTTTCTGATGTAGAGCATAACACAGGGAACATATACATATTTTTTTCACATTTTTACTTGCCCAAAAGAATTTAATACAAAAAAGATGAAACTGAGTATTTGGAAATTCATCTCAAAAGGAAAACATCTCCTCTCCTTCCGGCCACGATCATGCGGCCCACACAAAGCTGGCCTAGCCTGCTTTCCCCGCCCTGCTCCGCAAGACAGCGCAGGCGCGGCCCAGCCAATGGGAGCGCGGCAAGGCCCTCCTCCTCCCTCTCTCACTGACGACCCTACGGCGCCTCTCTTCCCTCCCTCTGTTTTTCCTCCTCGAGCCGGGCAGCGGCGCCGTCCGTCCATCTCATCGGCGGCGAGGCCGAGACGGCGGCGAGGACCCCAACACCTTGCCCTCATCTCGGGCGAACACTGGAGCTACGAAACTAAGTAAACCGATGACCGGAGGGATGGTAGCGACCATGGCGGCTCGGCCGCCCGGCGGCGTCTTGCACGGCGGCGGGCGTTCCTCACTGCAGCAGCCCGCGATGAGTCGTGCTAGGAGTGCAGGAAGATGGAAGTAGCTCACCGGGACTTGGTAGACGGGGTGGTTGAAGCGGAGAAGCCGCGGTGGTAGTTGGCTCGGTGATGCGGATCGGCGGCGGCGCGCGCCCGTGGCGGCGGCGACGTCTCCGCACGCCCCGTGCGGTAGAGACCGAACCGATGGGTCGATGACGACCAGGGGCTCAGGGTGGGAGCTGAGCACCGCCCGGCTCGGCAAGGAGTTCACCGGACAGAGCTGGCGAGGTGGAGGTGCCCACGGCGGCGCTGGCGGGCCGCGAGGAAGAAGCAAATGAGCTAGAGCAATGCGGACGACGGCAGAGACGAGTAATGGAGCAATCGGTGCGCAAGGAGCTAGCGGAGACGTTGGCAAGCGGAATTGGATGATGATAGTGCACGGAGGGTGAACTAGACAGAAGCGACGGCGGCTTGGCGTCGGGGTGAGGAGGAAAAAGAAGAATACGACGCCGACGGTGGCTTTTATAGACATGGAGGGTGACGGGACAGTGGCCGCGGCTTGGCGACGCCGGTGAGGTGGTTGAGGCGCGTGAAAGCCGGGAACCGCCGAGAATGGCCACGGCGACGGCGGATCACCGACCGGCATGGGCGGGGGTGAGGTGTCCCTCCCCTGGTTCAATCGTAGTACGTAGACGACTCACTCCTCTTCTCAAATTACTTCCAAAAGTTGAACTGCACTCAAAATTCTTCCAAAATATAGATTGCACAAAATTTATTGCTCTACAACTTTCATTAAAGGAGTTTTGTCAGAAATCAAATAGATTTTGAATTTGTATTTCAAATTCAAAAAGAGGGCAAAACTTAATTTTAAGGATTTCAAAATTACTTTTAAATTTTGAATAAAAGATGAAAATCTCCAAAAATAAAAGTTGTTCTATTTTTCAAGATCTACAACTTTCATGTAGAAAGTTTTTCATGAAACCAAATAATTTTTGAATTAGAGTTTAAAAATCAAAAGGGGACATTTCCCAATTTGGAGAACTTTTGAAATTAGTTCAAATTTTATTCAAAAACTTGAAAAACTTTATATACCAAAGTTGTAGAGCTCAAAGATATGCACAAACTGTGTTTTTGGAGTTTTCCCAAATTTTGAATATTTTTAGGTGAAATTGAAAAGGGGGCACAAACACATTGAAATTTAGGGTTTTTGAAAAGGAATTTCAAATTGGACTTTTGGGCAATTAATTAATGATGTTGTGGAACTTTTCAAACCCAACCAATGGCATACTTTCGAAGTACAAACTTCATACTTTGAAATGGTGCCATTGGTTAGCAACTTTTATTTAG
Organism: Chrysopogon serrulatus; assembly: GCA_015844335.1. Lineage (NCBI taxonomy): Eukaryota > Viridiplantae > Streptophyta > Magnoliopsida > Poales > Poaceae > Chrysopogon > Chrysopogon serrulatus. The sequence goes on along the minus strand of JADLZL010006293.1, from coordinate 1,682 downwards.
AAAATTAATTATGGTTAGCTCACCGAAATTGAAAATGAAATTCGAATTCCAACACTTAGCCATTTCTAGCTAGGGTTGGAACTTGAATTCCAATTTCAACTTGAGTTCTTGCTTTTAGATAATTGACTTGTAAAACATTTTTGAAATGTTAATCATAGTTAGCCAAACACTTGCAAGCATCAAAATTGATTTTAGTTGATCACTTTTATAAAAGTAAAATTGTGAGTGGAATTTAAATAGCATACACATGCACATACGATATAAAAAGAGCACAACCAAACCCTAAAATTGAATAAACTCATTTTGGTTGTTTGCATTAGTGTTCTCTAATTATGAATGCTCATGCAATGATGATGATGACATGGCAGGTTTAGGCTAACGTAACACCGGGTGTTACATCGCCTCCTCCCGGCCAGCGAAGGCGGATGCAGCGGCGACAACGAATGCAAATGGGCGGCGGGCAGACTGGCTACGCCGGGCCCAGATCCAGGCCCATCTGAGCTAGGGTTTCTTTTTTTGTTTTTTTAATTTGATTAACCGAGGCGGTTTTTGTAATATGACCGCCTCGGTTAATGGATTAACCGTGACCTTATGTCCGAGGCGGTTGGTAAAACCGTCTCGGTTAAACCAAAAAAACCGCCTCGGTTAAATTTTTGTGTAGTAGTGTCATACCCTACTTGTAAAGATTATTTTCGGCTGTCGTCATCTAATGAGTCACGTAAAAGAAAAGGCAACGTATATACCGTATCTTGATAGTATTTTTCAATGGAAGAGCAAAGAATGGATGGCTAAATACCGTATCTTGATAGTATTTTTCAATGGAAGAGCAAAGAATGGATGGCTAAGTTTATAAAGATGCTTGCTTTTACATTTATCAACTGGCTTAGCAGCCATTATAACAGTATTTTTCTGTCACAGAAAATTAGCTTATTTATAAGTTCGGCCAAACGGTAAAAGATCATTCAGCAAAAAATATGAACAGAACAAATTTGTAAGCTTGGATTCGATCCTTTTATGGACCGTATCCCAGTGTACTTGTAGGTTCTTGTTTTATGCGTTTTCTTTCAAGAAATCCACTTGCTTGCAATATTGTACACTAAGGGTATATAACAATTAGCATTTTTTTTCTGCTCTATTTAGCGGGCTCCTCCCCTCAGGCTTCAGGCCTCAGACCGCACGCGAACAACCCACGCGATTAGCATCACAGGATCCACCATTGGCAACCCAACAAAATGAACAATCAGCATGAGCCCATGCCCACATATATGGACTTTTGTTCGCGAGTTTGTGCAATTTTGCTTTCTGTAAATGAACTTTTGATTCTGCAGTATTCTCTTCGTCCCCGAATATCTGTCACTTTCGTTTTTCGAAAACAATTGCCGACAATTTTAATAAATAACAAATATCATCGATCATAATTAGTATCATCAAAAGATCTTTGAATCTAGTTTTTTAATAAATTTATTCGGAGATATAAATATTGTACGTATTTTCTATAAATCGGGTCAAACTTATGGCATGGATACCAAAAATAATAAATAATTTGGGACGGAGAGAGTACGTGCATAGCTCTAGTTCGAGTAATCATTGATTCGTTGTAAAGCATGCCATAGTAAAGCTTTTTGGGAAATGCTTAACTGAGAACACGCAGATCCCAGGCTGTCCGCCCGCACACTTGACCC
>JADLZL010006292.1:0-103384 GCA_015844335.1 Chrysopogon serrulatus | reverse complement strand
CAACAAACATGGCAATGCTGCTGGGCTAGGCTAACCAAGTACAAGCGTCAAGCAACCAGACATGGCAATGTTGGGTTCGCTCGGCGTGTGCCTGTCCAGTGTTCACCGAGGGTCTGGCTCCCACAGCAGTCTAGGCTTTGGCTAGTTGGCCGTAGGCCGTTACACAAACCAATCACACCCTAGATGCCTGAAAGGATTTTAATCTCAACGGTTGACCAAAAAGATATCATTAATTACCCAGTTTCTTAGTTGCACACACTAACATAACAGCTAAAACAAGATTAAGTACAGACTTATTGCCTGACAGCCTGTCTGTGGTGACTGGTGACTAGCCATCCCAAGCACGAAATTATGTAAGACACCAGATGAATATGCTATGGAGTAGCAGTGTGCATGTCATAAGTGCATCAGACAATATTCAATATTGTGAGGAAAACGGTCTAACATGACGCCGAGTCACACGAGCTCATCTATCTCTTCATGATATATCCTAGCAGCATTCCCAGGAGAGCAATGGCCACCACGACCACGAAGGAGAATCCACCATTCTGCTTGCTGACTTCCCTCCTCATAAGGTCCTATTGAGATTCAGCAAGACTATTTAGTTACAGATGTACTATATTTCTACATGCAGAGCTAGTTATGGATGCAATACAAAAAGTTTGCCTACAAAATCATGGATATCACCTTCGTGGAACACACTGAGTTATGAACCTAAAGAAATGTAAATAAATGCATACATATGATTGCAAAGTGTAAAAATTGAGAAGGAAAAAGGATTAGAGATGAGTTCCTGATGAAAATATAGAATTCAAATTCAAAATAGTCAGATGTGTTAGAGTGGAAAGAGTTAATTAATGTTTCCCAAGGAGAAATGCACATATAGCGATGAACCTCCACTACAGGGAAAAAATAATCTGCTCCCGTGGAATAGTATAGAGCATGTGCAAAATATTTGCATAAAGATAGAAAGCGCTAACCAGTTCATCTCGAAGCTTATTGTTCTGCTGAATGGCAGAGTTTCTCTCCTCTGTCAACTTTGAAATCAAAGCAGATGTCTACACAGAGATCAATAGGGATAAGGTGCCTTATTCACAAAATGCAACTCAAATGTTGAACTAGACCATGTTAATTACTTTGTGAGACGAGTTAATAACAGTGCTAAGATATAATAACACTTAATATTTTGTGAGACCAGCCACAGCAGACAACTTCACATGAACTACAAAGTATCAATGAACAATGGAGATTGCATAAATCAATATCAGTCCTGAGGTGGATGCATACAAGGACCATGGCAAGATATACACAGGAGCATGACAAATTGACAATAAGTATAAACTGAAGCTAGAAACATCAATCAACACAGCAGCACCCTAGAAACTTAACTAACTCCACTGTATGGATGTTGATGCACAGCAGTGCTGCTGCAATCTTGTGCAGGTATGACACGTACAATGACTGAGCAGGCTAGAGCATAAACATAGTCATAGTAGCTTATGTATCTCCTGGCACTGATCTAAATCAAAATCCCAAACTTCCAATAATACAAAGGATTATTAAAGTGTGCATATATTCTAGCCCAATGGTGTAGAAAAGCAGAACATCATCAGTTTTGGATAATTGCTCAACCTGTTATAAAGTGGTTTCAGGTTTCAATACAGGTTCTTGATAGAATTCTATCACACCACGTGATGAAGCTTAAGCTGCTCAATGTCTCTTTTTATAAATCTGATGAAGGTACATAATTCTATACTAAAATCATTGACAGGTGGCACACAAAATTTACCAAGTCAACTGGCACTCCTAACTTCAAGATGTAAGTGTGGCTCTCTAAAATATTTATCATTCATTTGTAAAGCACATGAGCTGCAAAATTCTGGAGATAATAGCTGCACCATTCCAAATATGTGATGTTTAGGTACCATCAGCTTAGCAATGGTCTTGTTCATTGTAGTGGTCAACCAGTCAATTGACACTTAAAAAAAAAAATAAAAACAAAAAACAGGCTTATATCCCCAGCCCCCAAGCCACCTTGAGATTAATTTCAATGGAAGATTCAATTGCCAGCTTCGTTAAGATTTGGTTGAAATACAAACAGAGGATATTAAGATTGTCTTTACTAGAGCTCACCTCGGAGGTGTAGTCCTCTTGATCTTTGTGAGTTTTAACAGCCTGAAACCAGCAATGAGCAATGAGCAAATTTGAATCAGTCTGAGAAAGAGAAGTAATCTGTAAATGTGCACGAATGTTAAGATACTAACGGAAAACAGCGGCTCATCAGATTCCCTCGTTGTCTGCATCCAAAGAGCAACCAATCATGGGAGAACCATTTATGGATAAACAGGAAATGAAACAAGCAATAACATTTGCAGGCCATACCTCTTGATAATTCAAGTTACTTCCATCAGACAATGAAGGTCGGGGTGACGAGCCTTCTTCAGACCCCTCACGCACTGGGGACGGCGGTTTGGGTGGCGGGACGTAGACAACCTTCAGCTTAACCTCATCCACCACATTACCTGATTCTTTGGTAAACTACACAAGGTACAACCTCAAGCATTTCGGAAGCAAACATCCACTGGAAAACATTCACAGAGGTTACAACATTTACCATATCTCCAGTGATGTCCTTGACTGAAGTCCCTTCCGCCACAATGACACTTTGCACAAGAAACTTGTCCTTGCACTGCATGTCTGGTGGTGCCTCCTTTTGTGCTTGCATTGTCACTGAGAAATTGCAAAGGGCGTCAAGCATTTAAATAATATTCTGGAGGAGGCCCATGTAAAATGAACTTGCAGGGAAGGAGATGAGTGCTGGAATTACCGATGACATCGCTGGTGGACCGAGGTGGCACAATGCCGCTGTTCGGCCGGACACAGTACTTCTTCGGGCTCGTCGTCTTAACCTAATAGGCACAAAATCCACCCAAATCATTAATTACTACTCAACGTTTCACGCAGTTGCTGATCTCTATGACCTTGATAAAGCAATCTAGCCGAGTGGGAAGAGGTGGCTTCAGAAAACCGAGCTTACCTTAAAGCCGATGTAGTCATCAGTTCTGTTCGTCAACTGCATAGAGCACGAGATCTGCTTCTTTGTCTCGACTGCATGATTGGGGCAAAAAAAGAGCGAGAGAGAAAATCAACGCGACAACAAGGCCAAAATTCCCTCGACATTCTTATTCTAAAATTTTGGGGATAAAAAAAAGCATGCGGAGAATCTGTGAGCAGGCACACACCAGCAACAGCCCAAATTCCGCTTCAGAAAACAACACGGAAGCATGTGCAGGAAACACTAAACTAACTACGGCACGAGGGAGGGGATGTTCGGCGGAGGAACCGTACATGGGAATCGGAGCTCGAGGGGCTCGATCTCGAGCAAGTCCTTGGAGTCAGACCCCATCCCGCTTCCCGCCGCCGCTGGAGTCCGGGAGGCGGGGACGCACGCTCGGGCGCTGCTGTACGGACTTGATCCGGGGGTGGCAGCCTCGCAGGCCAGGCGGGCGAGCGAGGAGCTAGGGTTTGGGCAGAGAGGCGGGTTTGCGCTCGCTCGCCACAGGAACAGGGAAACAGCCTGGAGTGGAGGTGGAGCCGAGCCGGGACTGGAGTGGAGTGGAGAAGAAACAGCAGATGGGAATTTGGAATCGCCGAAGGCAACGCCGCAACGGGAGTTGGTAGTCGGAAGAGCGCAAGAGGGAAGGAAGGCATGCGGGTTGGTGCGACCTCTGTCAGAAAGGTGGCGTGCGTGGCGTGGTGGCCTGTGGGGACTCGGGAGTCGGGAGGCGGGCGACGACGCTGCCACGCTGGACTGGAGGCGAGCACGACCTGGGTTTGAAAAAGACGCAGGTCTTTAACGCCGTTTCCTTTCTCTGGAAAACGGCAAAAGAGTTTGGTGCGTGAATGTTCTAAAGAGCCATAACGCGTTGCAATTTGCAATGCAATTCTAGGTGTCAGTCATTTTGGGTTTTTCTTTTAACCATGAATTTCATGGAATCAAACCACCACCTTCTGTCTGCGTTCTAAACAAGCCATGGAACTGGTATTTGAAATTCATTTAACGTTACTACTTTTTTTTCTTTGTCCCTCTTTGACTCTACATTTAACTTGGCCGTTCAAGCGTGGAGTTCACTCATTTTAGGCGTTAGGCCATCGTGGAAAGGTTTACTTTAATAAAAACAAAACAAAATAGAAATTCCATAGATGTAGGTTTGAACTTTTGACCTGGTACTCAGATAGGCATTGGCGGAGCTACGTGGGGGCCATAGTGGGCCATGCCCCCCCCCCTCTCTGTAATTTTGCGAAGTCACAGGTCTCCACTACTTGACTGTTGTGTGTTACAGGTCTGCGACACCGAGTTAGCAGTGAGTTTTAAGCCAGCGGCCAGGGTCAGCAATTGTGTAGTCAGTAGTAGTGCACCGCTCAGCCTAGCATGTCTTCCTTGCTTCCTTTTCCTTGCTTCTGTTGCTCTATGTGGTCTAAATCTTGTTGGTTCTTCTACCTTTTTTCTTTTCTGACTTTTCAGTATAAAATCTACAAAGTGTACATATTAGAAGTGGTTGTTCAAGTAATATTCTATTATTAATCTAGATTTCATGATGCTTTTTAGAGATTTTTTTATGCTCACCTATTTTTGTCAATTTTACTGGATATACTGTAACTCAATTACAACAATTAAAATTATTTTTTTCACTACCTATGTACATATGGATTCAATCAATAAATTGGCCCCCTCTATATTTCACTTCTGGCTCCGCCATTGCTGATAGGCAAGCGTAAGGTGCCAGCATATACTAGTCTCTAGATACATCAGATCGGCTGTCGTGATTGCCATATGATAGGGTGTTACATCCGTATCTTTTTTTTTTGAAACTCAAAAGCGGCTCATGGCCTTATATTAACTGACGAAAGCTCAGCAAGATCGCGAGCTACCGAGTCAAATACAAACTCTGGGAGGGGGTCGCTCCACACAGTAGAGTGACCCGGGTCCCAATTTAAAGCAAGACTAGCAATCTCGTGCGCAGACGAGTTACAAATACGTGGAACATTTGACACTTTTATACAACTAAAGTGATCATGGAGAAACTCTCTGATATACTTGAACAGAACCCCGTTCGGCCCCAGATCCCTTGTCATCGTTGTAATCGCTTCCCGTAGTAGGCTTGAGTCGGTTTCCAGTTCGATCCTTGAAATTCCGTATCTTTCTGCCGATTCCAGAGCAAACAAGCATGCAACAGTCTCTGTCGATAAAGCATCTAGCGCCGGACTAACATTTGCCGCTCCTGCTAGCACCGGCTCACCAGAATGGTCACGAACAATGAATCCACAAGCACCCATATTGCTTTCTTTCCTAAAAGCGCCGTCAATATTAATCTTTAGGATCTCCAGTTCAGGTGGCTGCCACGACCTACAGTTCAGTAAAGGCTTGGCTGGTGGTTCTCCTCCACCCTGGATTTCTTTCAAGACTGAATTAACAGCACATACAACCTCGAAGCTAGACGGCATAGGATCGCCTGCATTGGCTTTGTTCCTAGCATCCCACAGCTTCCACATCAGCACCATCGTTCGCAGGCATTGATCCGAATTCAGTCCCAAGATTTTGAGAACAAACTCTTCAGAAGACTGAATATCAATCAGCAAGCACCGGATGTTTTCCAGCTGCGCATCCCTCCAGCAATGTCGGGCCTGCTTGCATTTTAGAAAGCAATGAGCCCCATCTTCGTCAAAGCGTCTGCAAACCGGACATACTGTATCCAGGTCGATATGACGCCTCTTAATATTCAGTTTCATTGCAAGGCTGTTATGAGCCACTCTCCAGATGAACTGCTTAATTTTTGGTGGACAAGACAGACGCCAAAGCTTTTGCCAAAGCCCGCCACTCTGTCCTCCAGCCCTTTCAGAGTTCTCACCACGCTGGTAGCATCTCGTTCTCTCCTCATTATCTTCAAGGACATGGTAGGCAGATTTCACAGTGAAGACCCCTTTCGAGTCAAAATGCCATGCTAGAAAATCTTCTCGACCAGGACGCAACGGTATTGCAAGAATATTAACTGCATCCTCTTCCCAAAATATGTCTCTAACAAGTTGATCATCCCACATACCTGAGATCGGGTCAATCAGTTCGGCAACCTTAGTAATCAGAGTCCTCCCCCTTGGCGTTCGCGGTCTTCTCAAAACGCCAGCTGGTATCCAGGGGTCGTCCTAGATTCTGATATTCTCACCATCCCCGACACGCCAGATAATTCCCTTCTCTAGTGCTTTAAGACCCCGAAGCAAGCTCCGCCATGTGTAGGAGATGCCAGGCCCTTCCTTGGCCGCCAATATATTCCCAGATGGCCAATACTTGGCCCTCAGCAGCCGTGCACAGAGAGAGTCTGGTGATTGGATTAGGCGCCAAGCTTGCCTAGCAAGCATCGCGAGATTGAAGAGGTGCAAATCTCTATAGCCCAGTCCTCCTTTCTCCTTCCTACTGCTAAGAGTCTGCCATGAAACCCAATGCAATTTCTTTTCATTGTCTTGTTGTGCCCACCAGTACCGACAGATCATCGTGCTTATATCATCACACAAGCCTTTAGTTAAGTCAAAGCAGGACATAGCAAAACTAGGAATAGCCTGTGCCACTGCTTTAATTAGTGTTTCCTTCCCAGCCTTGGATAGTAGTTTCTCTTTCCATCCTTGAATGCGTTTCCAGACCCTGTCCTTAAGATAGGTAAACATTTTTGCCTTAGATCTTCCCATATAAACAGGAAGTCCGAGGTATTTGTCACTTTTTGCTTCATGAGGCACTTCCAGCACCGAGAGAAAATCATTCCTTTCATTCTCACCACAATTCTTACTGAATAAGACTGAGGATTTGTCTTTATTAATTGTTTGGCCCGAGCACTCTTCATACAAATGTAGCACATCTTGCAAATGACCTGCACTCCCATGATTGACTTTCAGGAGAAGCAAAGAGTCATCAGCAAATAATAAGTGAGAAATACTCGGGGCCGAGTCACATATAGACACACCCTGCAGCCGCCCATCTGCTTCCGCAGCATTCAGTAAAGCAGAAAAACCTTCTGCGCAGATTAAGAACAAATATGGGGAGAGAGGATCCCCTTGCCTCAATCCTCTAGAAGGTACTATTTCCTCAGTCAACTCACCATTTACTTTGAATTTATATGACACCGTTGAAATGCATTTCATGATCAGATGCACCCACTGGTCATGAAACCCAAGTTTAGACATCATTCTCAACAAAAAATCCCACTCTACCCGGTCGTACGCCTTGCTCATGTCTAGCTTGAGTGCTGCAAAACTCTCTGCCCCACTGCGTTTATTTTGCAAAAAATGGGTTAGCTCGTATGCTACCAAAATATTATCCGTGATCAGTCTACCTGGGACAAAAGCACTCTGGTTTTCTGAAATAATTTCAGGAAGGACAAATTTCAACCTATTTGAGAGAACCTTTGCGGCCACCTTGTAAATCACATTACACAAACTAATCGGGCGCAGGTCTTTTAACTTCTCAGGCTTTTGAACCTTCGGTATGAGGGCCACAAGTGTTTCATTCCACTTGTAAGGCATCTCACCTCCATTCAAAAACTTGAGTACTTCGCTCGTAACATCCTTGCCCACAATATGCCAGTGTTTTTTGTAAAACAAGGATGTCATGCCATCCGGGCCAGGCGATTTAAACTCCCCAATGGCATCTACTGCAGCCTTTATTTCCTCTTCAGTAAACGGCTTCAAGAGATCATTGTTCATATCTTCTGTCACTTTTGGAACTACATGCTGCAAGAGTTCGTCAGTGCGACTCGCTGCATGAGAAGTGAACAGATTTTTGTAGTAATCAGCGACCAAGGCCAGGATATCATCCTGCCGGTCCACTACTCTTCCTCCATCATCAACAAGTCTATTCAGTCTACTCATCCTCCTCCGTTCTGATGCATATTTATGAAAGAAACGTGTATTACGGTCACCTTCCTTCAGCCAATGTACTTTGGCTCGTTGGCGCCAATACAGGTTCTTTCGCTCCTCAAGTTTCAGCAGTTTAACTTTGAGCACCTCCTCCCTCCCCACGGTGCTCCTGCTAATTTCCTTTCTTCTACAAGCCTCCAACGCCTTTCTAGTTTTCTTTATATTTTTTTCAAGATCACCAAGCACATTGCGACTCCAGTCCCCGAGATCACGGGCGACTGAACACAACGCACCATGAACATTCTCCCCTGAGATATCCATCGCTGTACGCCAGGCGTTCTCCACTATCACTTCACATTGATCTTCCTGCACCCACCCAGCTTCAAAACGGAAAGAGGACTGCCCTGTCCGTCTTTCCTTAATGCGAGGTGGATCTGTATCGACGATAACCGGACGATGGTCAGAGTGTCTCGGATCCCCATTGATTACCCGATACAGAGGAAAATGATCAATCCACTCACCACACGCAACCGCTCGATCTAACCGCTCACGAATGTAGTTATCGCTATCGTGATTATTATTCCTCCATGTGAACATATCCCCTTCAAAGCCTAAATCCACCAAATTACAGTCCTCCAAAGCCTCCTTAAAACGATCCATACATACCTGAGCTCTCCTCGGACCGCCCTCCTTCTCCCCCTCCATGAGCACTTCATTGAAATCCCCTAAGCATAGCCAGGGCCGATGCCGTGCTGCATTAAGGGTGCGCAAAGCCTTTCAAGACAAAGTCTTCTTCTCCGTACTTGGTTCCCCATAGAAGCCCGTAAGCCTCCATAAGAACCCATCCGTCTCCGTCACCTCCGCATCTATATACAAGCGCGAAATGCCACGAACATGCAAGTTGATCTCCTTCCGCCAAAAGATTGCTAAACCACCACTCCTCCCATCACAATCCTTGACGATCATGTTTGTGAGCCCCAATTTCCACCGCAGGCCTTGAATCCTCCTCTCATCCATTTTAGTTTCGGACAAGAAGAGAATGTCGGGGTCCTCCTCCTTCTGAACACTCAGAAGGCCACGAATTGCCGCGCCGTTCCCCAATCCGCGGCAATTCCAAGCAATGATCTTCATTGGGATTCGCAGGGCTGTTCCGACAGCCCTGCATCATTAGTTGTGTTTCTTTGCACCTCCAACTCTGGCTCACCCCGCTTGGTCCTTTTTGCTTCATACAGATCCTCCTGCTCAACATCCATCAGATCATCACCATCCCTCTTATGCTTCCCAAGCCCTTTTGAACTTGTAGCTGATTCACTCTTCTTGTCCTCCCTTTTATTCCTTTTAAACTTACGCATGGTCTTGTCCTTCTCCCCCTGCTGTGCTTCAGGAATTTGCACAACAAGCTGGTACTGTGTGGCATTGTGTTCCAAGGGCTTTGCTTTCCCTTTCTTCGCCTCCACTTCCATTGGGTCTAGAATCTGCGTCCCCCTAGCCTGGTCACCCTCATTAGTACCTAGCACACCCTGCCCATCAGCAGCCCCAACCTTCAGTAAGTTACCAAGATTTTTGCGAGGAGACTTCTTCTCCTTTCCTCTCCTATGTGGGGGAATGAACTTGTTTTTCAGTGGGCTTATCACTTCTTGATCCTCCTTATCCTTCCCACCAGACATACCAGACTGACCACTCTCTTTCCTCCAGGAGGAGAATTCAGACTTTGCTAAGAAAGGGCGCCTAGTGTAGTGGTCACTTCCACCCCGATCATCATCCCCACTGCTCCCAGACTTCCGTGATCCAGACTTCCTCGCCCCCCCCAAAGAAAACAGCACTGCCCTCATCCCATCGCTTCTTCTCCGGAATGAAACGCAGCTTCTTGTTAAACTGTTGTTCCTCCCCCTCTGCTAAAACCCTCATACAAGCTTTGTCCGTATGGCCAATTATACCACACGTGTAGCAGAACTCTGGAGGGTACTCATACACAATGGGACACCATAGTGGCTTGTCATTCTCATCTATCATCAGAGACACACCCCGCATAAGAGGTTTTGTAATGTTGAGCTTCACCTTAATACGCAGGAATTTACCTAAGCAGTACCATCCTCTTCCAGATCCATAGTCACAAAACTTCCTACTTCATTTCCAATTGCCATCCCCGTCTCCTTATTCATCATCCCCAGCGGCATCCCAGACGCACGGATCCAGATCGGGATGGTTTCAAAATTTATGTCCTCCAACCTCTTCCTCCCGTCAAAATCAACAACAATGATCAGATCCTTTCCAAAAACCCATGGACCATCTTCTAAAGCCTTCCTCTTGCCCGCAGGTTGATGAAAGGTGAATAGGAAGTGATTTGTTCCGAGATCCTTACAGTCAATGCCTCTGATCGGGCACCACACCCTACCTAGGGCCTGCGCGAGTCCATCAGCATTCACCGGTCTATCAGCAAGAATCTTCCCGATCGCCTGCACCACGCCTGATCGCGAGCCGCCGGCGCCCCCTGGCATCACCCGTACTCCCTTCTTCTCAGCATCCGACAGCTTCATCTTCTCCATCATACCTTCCACCGAGTCCATCTCCTCAGCAGTCCCCCACCACCTCTTCGCAATTACGGACTCAACCCGAGGAGGGTTCCAGCCCTAGGAACGAGACAGCGAACCAGAGAACAGGCTAGCAGAAATTTGGCTCGGCTCCAGGTTGGAGAGTTTGACGTGGACGCGAATTATGATTGGGACGTGGACTCAGCTAGATTCCAGGGCGAGATCTAGATTAGGCACAAGAGGCGAGGAGGAGAAAGTCGAGTCGCCGAAACCTCGTACCCTAACTCGAGTCGCCACACGGCGCCGAGACCCAATTAGCAGGTGGCATCACTGTTACATCCGTATCAACAACGATTATGCCGACGAAACGTGACTTGCTAAACTTTGCTTAGCTTGATGAGCCTACACATGACTGCCACCTCACAATGAGGAGATTGAAGATGCAGTATCGCGGCAGGGGGAAAAAAAAAGAGGCAAAAGCAGCTGACTTTGTTGACATTTGGCACCAAACATATGAATGGAACATTTTACTCCCAAAAGGGCAATGCCATCTGGGTGATGTAAAGGGTATATAGTACTCCAGCAATTATATTCAAGGAATATACAGAGTGATGTTTCTGTGTTCAGTATGATACATGTTCCCCAATTTACTACAATAATTACACAGTTCAAAGTATGAAGTATCTAGCATTCTACTTCCTGCTCCAGAATAAGAGAAGCTGCGGTATTTACCCCCAAACAAAAAAAACAACAAAAAAAAAGAGAAGAAGCAGGTTTTCAAGGATGTTCGCCCTTTTTGAACGCCCAGCAACTAAAATCGCAGCACCGTCGACATGAAGAGCATTGTTGCAGGTTGAAGTACCATGAGCCCCCCCAAAAAGAAGACACCTCAAGTTTTTCTTGTAGGATTTACTGGTTCATATCATCACTTTCTCCATGCCTTGAATTTCTAGCAAAACTGAGTCCAGCAAACCAGGCAACACGCATCAATTGGACTCCAAGGACGAGTACCCACCAGGATACCAGGCCACGAAGACTTTGCACCATCCAGCCAGGTGCACTGATTTCATCAGCTAACTGGAGACCCCTCATCAGCTGTAGTACTCGATAGCCTTCATAAACCACGGGAGCTACCAACCATACCGGTGATTTCCAGTGCCATGTAAGCATCTCAGTCAACATCTGTACAGATAGGAGTAAAAGATATGGTCCAAGCAGCACTGCAAATGGAATGAATGGTAGTTGTGGCTGCAGAGTGCCCCTTTGAGTAGCAAAAAACAGGGCAAATGGAGCAACAGTAGCAGCCAGATTCCAGAACCTGTAGGAAATTGGGATCTGCCTTTTCAGGTCCAAAATATTGTTCTCTTGACGTCCACATGCATCAGCCATAAGGAAAAACAGCATCGCACCCATATTAAAAATAAAGTCAAGTCCGATTAGAGATAGAAGGCCAGCAATGTTGGGACCATGAAAGACTGAAGACAATGGCAGCCATAAAGTTGGAACTATACCCGTAACCAACAGAATTGAAGGCCCTAGTAGCCACATTGGCAGTTTAAATGCCTTTAGCTGCCAAGAAGGTTCATTCTTCACCTCCACAACATCTTCATCACTCTGGAGGATTGGAATCTGTGGAGCTTCTTCTGCATCAATAGGTTCAACAACACCTGTCCCCTTGATGATACTGGCACCATCCTCTGCAGAGGCATATGGAAGAGAGGTTTCCCATGACAAATTCTTAGTGCATCGCAGCACAAGATTTTGAAAATGGCCTGGTCCCAAGGGTTTCCAGTGAAGAGACCTTGGCAAATTGGTCTGTCCACTCTCATGAAACTTTCTCCTTACAAATACTTTGTTTAACTTTATTTGTGAACAAGACAGAGAGGCCATGGCATTGGATGTCAATCTGTCTCCAGAACCACAAAAGAAGTGAAACAAATTAGCATCTCTAATTAAGTCAATAGAAATTCAAAATTCAAATATAATAGTAATCCAAGTTCATGTCTGGTTAAGAACAATAAAGCTAAAACAAAATTTAGATATAATGGTTGTCTTAGTATTTGATTGCCTTTGTATCCAACCTAAACACTTGGTGGATGGTACTGAATCAAGGCATCAGTGTCTGTGACCAGTGGATCACAGATTCAAAAGTAATGTCACAAAAAAGAACTTAAACTTAGTACAGTAGGCATCAGTGTTGTGACCAGTGGAACATAGATTCAAAAGTAATGGCACAATAAAGAATTTAAACTTAGTAACAGTAGGCACTGTGACCAGTGGAACATAGATTCAAAAGTAATGGCACAATAAAGAACTTAAACTTTTTACAGTGGGCAAATGCGTACTGCCTAGTTCAGTAAATGTTTTAAGGGAGAATTAGGTGTATGGCCCTGGAAAAAATTCATCTTAGGTATTTGGCCCTTTTCTTTTCGAATTTGGCTCTATGGCCTCAAAACGAAATTTATTTGGCTCTATGGCCTTCCGTCAGTTTTGGACGACTAACGGTGTTAAGTCTGTGGTGAAAAGACTGTTTTACCCCTGTTGTAAAAAAAAAAAAAAAGAAAACTAAGTTTTATTTGTTTCCAGCACACGTCACCACATATATATTTATACTCAAAATGCACATATATATTTCAGCACACAAACCGCACATATATAAATATATGTATGTGGTGATGTGTCTTTGAAAACAAACAAAACTTATTTTTCTTGTTTTTTCTACAACAGGGGTAAAACGGCCTTTTTACACAGACTTAACACCGTTAGTCGCCCAAAACTGACGGAAGGCCATAGAGCCAAATAAATTTCGTTTTAAGGACATAGAGCCAAATTCGAAAAGAAAAAGGCCAAATACCTAAGATGAGTTTTTTCCAGGGCCATACACCTAATTCTCCCATGTTTTAATAAGTTTTAAATTGGTTCTTAAGAATTGAGGCTCCAAGTTCAGCTCTTGTCATCTTGTGTTTGTTCTCTAAACAACATGAACATACCAGCTAGGCTATGTACCTCCCTGTTGGTAAGATGCCTTCAAGAATAACACTGAAGGAAGGTCCAAAGCCAATGCTCAAGGACTTACGGACGGACAAAACATGCAATCTCTTTTGGAGATTATCACCTTGGTTCCACAGCAATAAATTAAGAATCGTCTAATAAACTAAAGTTTCATCATCAAGTTTACAGGACGACTAACTAGGTAATTCCAATAACATACTATTGAAGAGCCAGGCGAAACATTAAAAGGTTATGCGTAGAACTGCAACATTTTCTGTAACTGATAGGATTTACCAAACGTTGAATGAACTGATGCTAGTAGAAATCCTTTATTACTAATAAGCACTAATGGATATGACAGATTGAATACAGTACTAAAAACATAAATCAAATTTAACCACACTGAGTCTCTCTCAACAGAACTGAGAAGAAAAAATAGCTGTAGCAACGAAATCACAACCCAGCATAACACCAGATTTGCACGTCAAGAAATTCAGGACCTGTGTGATAGCTGACTAATCACCACCACTTCTGATCCCTTGGCTTGAGGTTCATAAACTGCCTAGGTGTAATGACAGAATTAACTCAATCGAGAATAAAAACTCGCAGACCTGCATGTGATTAGATCAGATCCGAATACAGATAGCTTAAATTAGGGTTCGGGTGCTCAGTTTTGCACAGGGGGGAGGGCATACCTGGCGCGGTGGGTGCTAGTCGCCGGCAAAGGGTCCGACGAAGACGGGGGCAGCTGGGAGTAGGGCGGCGGCCGCCGTGTTCGGTTGCTCCTCTTGTCGCCGTTGATGCAGAAAGCGGCCGAATCGGAGTGTACAGCTACCGAGCCAGGCGAGATGAACAGGACAGAAGACCAAGAAAAAACAGCTCGCAGTCGCGGAAGAGCAATTCTTCCTTGTTTTCCTTCTGCCGGTTCCATATGAAGCGGCCCATGAAACTGGTCCATTCTTTCTTCTTTTTCGAAAAGTTAAACTGGTTTATTCTTTTCTCATTTTATCCACTGGTTAAGCCTTTTTTCTATGTTCTCACTGGCTTAGATAATTTGTTATCGATATTTTTAATTTTGTGTTTCAATTAACTAAGTTTTTTTATATCAGAGAAATATGTCGTGAGAATTTTTCTCCTGAATCTGTAGCAATTTTCTTGTGATATTGGAATGCTTTTCTTGTGATGTTGGAACATATTTTCTCATGACGTTGGAATAAATTTCTCTTAAACAAGCATTTTGGTCATAATGCTGGACCATTTTCTTATGGAATTGTGACATTTTATATTGAGAAGCTAGCAGCAGTGTTCGAGCTGGCTTTTTGCCAGCGCTGTCGATGCTGATTTTCACTGTAGCTACAAGCCTACAACAGCTGCCCAAACGACCGGCTTCAAGTGGAAAAGAACAGGACCGAGTTGAAACGTTTTGTTTTCAAGCTATAGCACATATTTCTCTCCTGATAAAGCCTACTATGGACGAGGTTTCATGAGAGTGGACAGACTAATTTGCCAAGGTCTATTCACTTGAACCCCTTGCGATCAGGCCATTTAGAAAATCTTGTGCTGCTGTGCGCCAAGAAGTTGTCATGGGAAAACTCCTTTCCATACGCCTGTGCTGAGGATGATGCCAGCATCATCAAGACGACAGGTGTTGTTGGACCTATTGACACAGAAGAATCTCCACAGTGATCAAGATGTTGCAGAGGTGAAGAATGAGCCTTCTTGGCAGCTATAAAGGCATTTAAACTGGCAAATATTACTAGGGCCTCAAGTTCTGTTGGATATGGGTATAGCTCGATCTTTATGACTGCCATTTGTCTTCGGTGTTTCAAGGTCCCAACAACGGGAACGTATCCAGAAGGCAAACCATACAAACTACAGTAAAAAGGTTATCTAAATTCATCAAAAAAATCACACATGTAGATGATATGATGATACACAACCTTGTAAAATATCTTGTCCAAACTCGACTTTGTTTGCAAGATATAAAAATAATAAATTTCAAACTAGAAAGTTGTCCACATTATTTGTTAGAAATTTGTTATTTTTATATCTCATAAACGAAGTCAAGTTTGGACAAGATATTTTACAAGGTTGTGTATCATCATATCATCTACATATATGATTTTTTTAGTGAATTTAGACAATTTTTTTACCGTGGCTTATACGAGTTTTTACGGGAAATTAGTTTGCAGTACATACGTCCCTCAACAAAACCTCGAGATTTATGGCCGATGCATGCGGCGGTCAAGAGAACAATATTTTGGATACAGATTCTAGAATCTGGCTGGCGGCTGCTGCCGTAGCAGGCTTTGTTGCCCTGTTTTTTGTTTGCATCTCGCAGGGGCACTCTGCATCCACCCACAGCTACCGTTCATTCCATGCTGCTCGCAACAAAGCCAGGCACCAATCAAGAAAGCAGACAAAGATGAGGGGAGCTTTCCTGCTACATGGCTCCCCCAGTCCCCGCTCCTCATCCCCCCTCAATCCTCATCACCACCAGAAAACAACACTTTTGGTTTGGAGGCTGGCTGGAGCAGAGCACAAACGCATCCTGGCCAAGTACCCGTCAGGGCCTCTATCCGAAGCCAAACCACACGCCCATTTTCCCACTCCAGCCTCACGCCCTCACCCATGTTTGTATGCGCACGCGTCGTCGTCTTCCTTCTCGCCAAGCCCCAGCCAGCGTCTACTCGTCTCGCTAGCTAGCCAGCCAGCCGTCGCGTCGCGTGGCGCGCCATGAGCACCGGCGACACGCTCGACAAGCTGGTGGTGTTCCTGGCGAAGCGCGATGGCATCGACAAGCTGGTCAAGACGTTCCAGTACGTGTCCAAGCTGGCACACTGGGGCGCCGAGTCCTCCTCCCTCCCGGAGCTCGCCCAGCGCGCCAAGAGCTGGGAGACGGCGTCCGGCTGAGCCGCAAGGCGTTCCGGTCGGGCCGGTTCCTGACCGGCTTCAACACGCTGCGCCGGAGCCCGGGCGAGTTCGGGGCGCTCGCCGTGCTGGCCAACGCCGGCGAGATGGTCTACTTCTTCTTCGACCACTTCGCGTGGCTGTCCCGCGTGGGCGCCCTCGACCCCTGGCTGGCGCGCCGGGCCAGCTACGTGTCCGCCTTCGGCGAGGCCGTCGGCTACGTCTTCTTCGTCGCCATGGACCTCATCATGATCAGGCGGGGCCTGCGGCGGGAGAGGAAGCTGCTGAGGGACGGGCGGGACGCGGGGAAGGAGGAGGAGGTGCGGAGGATCCGGGTGGACAGGGTGATGCGGCTCATGGCGACGGCGGCCAACGTCGCTGACCTCATCATCGCCGTCGCGGAAACCGATCCCAACCCGTTTTGCTGCCACGACGTCACGCTGGGGATTAGCGGCCTCGTGTCTGCGTGGGCTGGCTGGTACAGAAACTGGCCCTCGTGAACTGGGCCGGTTCGGCCCACATGTGCATATTTGTCTTTCCCTTGACCTGCGCGATGCGATGCATGATGATTTTGGCAGGATTTGCACCTTCCCTACTCCTTTTTTCACTAAGCTGGCATGCTCCTCATGAAAAATACAGGAACCTTGTAATACTGAAATCGAGAATCGAAATAATAAGATAATTAACGTAGCGTTAATAGTGCATTCATGAGCGTGACCAGGTTTACGGTTTACCTGAATATACGAGCAAAAATTATTACTAATACCAACATTACCCTGGAAAATGGTAAAATGCATTTGCAACATCGGTGCCCTGTCATCCCTACTACGTACTAGGAGTACTAACTTGTTGCAAGTTTGAGATCGCTAGAAATATCCATGACCTCGATCTTTTGTTTTCTTTCTAACCCCCTTCCGGTGGGTCATTCTCTAATCGCCTTACTGCGGTCTGAAGGCATTCATTCTCCCATGGCCAAAAAATATCAGGCTGTGTGTAAGTGTAAGGAGCTGAAGTAGGAGTATTAAAGTTGACCCGTGAATCCAATTCAGCTCCTTACGCACACAGCCTGAACACGAGTGCACAAATGTGCGCAGTGCGCTGCGACTGCCAGCAGCCAGCCTAGCCATACAGGCGCCAGGACGCAGGCGTAGTACTACTCCCTCCGTCATAAAATAATTTACCCTCCGTCATTGAAATAACTTACTTTCTTTGACTTTTTTAAACACCGCATTTGACCCATTCATCTTATTTAAAAAATTTATATAAATATTATGTATCTTGTTATGACTTGTTTTATCATTAGAGATATTTTGATAATAATTTATTTATTTTATAATTTATATAAATTTTTTTAAATAAGACGAATGCAGCTTTTAAAAAAAAAAAGAAAAGCAAAGTTTATTTTGTGACGGAGGATAATGTTTATTTTGACGGACGGAGAGAGATGCAAAAAGGCTTAGGCCTCGTTCGGTTGCAGTGGAACCAATCCAGAGGGATTGAGCTGAGGACACGTTGTTCAGTGACACCGGCCTCGTACGGCCATCGCAAGTTCCCGTGTCGATGCCGTCTTCGCCGTAGCAATCGCGCTCGTCTCTACGGGGATCCATTCCTGGACGTCAGAGTGGTGGTTTGGTTCCTGGTGTGGTGCAGTTATATTTTTCACGCAAGGTTGCAGCCGTAGAGCGGAATGGATCCGGTATACAGATTTCGTAGGCCAACTGGATACGTATTTTAAGAAGGAACGGGAATGAATCCAGACCAGGATTACTCCGCAACCGAACGAGGCCTTACTGTAAAGCTTATCCGGACACCAGTCATTAGGCTAACCCCAACCAGATCCTTCCTTATCCACGAATTACGAGTCATCACTAGGCTTAAATATGAGGAGTACTCGTGACACCTCCACTCTCCAGACGTTTCTGACGCACGTGGACCACGCAAATTCTGTACCACATTGAACCGCGCCCTGCCTTTCCAGCAGGAGACAAAGGCCGCCAGCTCATGCTCGGCTCACCACTCCACACGTGCGCAGCCACTCCCGTGGTCCGTACTAGGACGCCGCAGCCATATCATCCATTCATTTTTGTTTAGAGGCCTCTTTTGTTTAGACCTGCATCAAGGTGTCTTTTGTGCGGTTTCGAATGCGGTTGCTCTCCATATAGTCCACCACGGACAGATCTCGGAATTTGGAAACGGAACCTGCAACAGCATCAGCAGACAGCAGGACAATGATTCACCAAATGTGCCAGAGCCTCGCGTCTGTTTACTGGTGTCTCCCTGTTGCTAGCAACCCGTGGAGTCCTTTTCGATCTTGGCAAGAACACAGGTTTCCCCATATGCGTTTCGTTTCACAGACGAATTGAAAAGATTTCATTTCATTTACCTACAACAATGACATGATGATTGATGAGAGACTGAAGATACAACATACAAAAACTACAAAGAAAGCGAGATATCCCTAAACATACAACAACTACATGGCACTAAACACACGCGGCGGCAATGTGGGCTCTGTACAAGTACAACCAGCACATGCTAAAAAAGCTACGTCTTGGTGATGATACAAGTGATGAGTGGAGAGTGGAAGCATCACCGGCGAGACAGCGAGTCCCACAGGTCCGTACACCGGCGGCGTGCGAACCCGACGCGGCCGGCGTCGACGTCGTACACCACCTCGAACCCCTGCTGCTGGAAGTTGCCGAGCGTGCCGGCGGGCCCGCCATCACCCTCCTCACCGGACGCGTCCCCGCCGTTCATCAGCATGAGGCACCCCACGCTGTCCTTCCTCCCGGCCCCTCCCGCCTCCTCGGAGTCCTCGCTCTCGAACCCCATGAAGTAGTTCCTCCGCGGCAGCCCCACCGTGGCGTTGCCCCGGAAGTGCAGCGCCAGCGGCGGCACGCCGCGGTCCGACGCGGCGTAGCGGTAGCAGGGCGTGAGCCCCGTCTGCTCCTCGGCGCGCTCGGCGCGCGCGAACCCCGCCGCGGCCATCGCGCGCGCGAACGCCTCGGCCACCCGCGCGTACGTCTCGTTGGGCAGCATGGTGAAGGTCGTCCCCGAGTCCACCACCATCCCGCCGTTCCCGGCGCGGTCCACGCGCGCGAGCTCCGGCCGGGCATGGATCCTCGTCGCGCCTACCGAGACGGCCTCCAGCGCCACCGAGTAGAAGTACGGGTGCTTGGGGTTGTGGAGCAGCGGCGTGTACACGAAGCCGCCGTCCGTCTCCGCGGCGGCGGTGGGGAGTCTGGGCTGCGGCCCAGGATGAGGGGGCTCGGCCGGATGAGGCGGTCGGCGCGGAAGGAGTGGGAGACGAGGCAGTAGGAGAACCTGCCGGAGAGCTGCGGGGAGAGCTGGCCCGGCAGCGAGAGCGGGCCGCGGCCGAACCCCGCCACCCCGACAGGCTCGCCCAGGGCCGTGTGCGCGCACGCGAAGGTGAAGTTGTGGACGGCCACGGACGCGCCCAGCCCGACGCGGCCGCGCCTGAGGTGCGCCACGAGGCTGCCGTCCCCGTACGCGTAGTACAGCGGCGGGCACGGCGCGGCGCAGGAGCCCGTCTCGATGTCCTCCAGCGGGCACCGCGCCGCGGCGCAGAGGTCCGACGGCGGCGCCGACGCGTGCGCCGCGGAACAGAGCGGCGACGCGCAGGGGACGCGGCGGGAGTCCGGCGGCGGCGGCAGCGGCGGGCCCAGCGTGGGCTTGCCCTCGCAGAGCATGCAGGTGAAGGGGGCGCAGGGGAACCACACGAGGTCGCTGCCGGTGTCGAGGAAGAGCGACACCGGCGCAGCGGCGGACGCCGGACCCACGGACAGGGACAGCGTGTAGTCGCTGCCCGGAGAGAGCGGGAGCGAGAGCTGGTGGCGGCCGTGGCGTCCGGGACCTGGAGGCAGCGGCAGCGGGCTCCTGCGCGCGCGGTGCCGGCCGTGGCGCGCGGCCGAGCGGAGCGACGAGGCGCGGAGGAGGCGGTGCACGAGCGTGGCGGTGTCGTTGGCCTTGGCTCCGGGCAGCGAGGAGAGCGTGTTGGTGAGCGGGAGGAGTAGCCCGTGGCCATGGCATTGGTGCTGGAGGGCGAGGACGAGGAGAGCGGCCAAGCAGCAGAGGAGGCGCATGGCTGATGGCTGTGGCGCTTTGCGGTTGCCGGGGAATTCCTCGGTGTTTTGGGGCGTGGCGACGGCCGACGGTGGTGGACTCGGGAGGTTTTGCGGGGGTTTTGGGTTTTGAAGCGTGCGTGGAGACGGTGCGACGGAACTGGGGCCGGCTGGCGAATCTTATCGCGCGCCACGGTGGGACTGGGACTGGCGCAGTCCGTCCGGCCGGCGGGCAGGGGACCGGGGGATGGTGCATGGAGGCCACGCAGGCACGGCGGCCGCTTGGCTTCGACGTGCGTGGACAAAGGCGGGTCACGGTCGCGGGCGTGGCTGTGCCTGAACCCTTGAAGTGTGGTGGTGGCCGGGCAGTCGGCGGAGGTCCGGGAGTGGATCGTCCAATTGCTGTGCAGGCGGAGCAGTCGGGTAGGCCGGCACCGGCAGGGGAAGAGTGAAGCGAGGAGCGCGGTGATGTCGGGAAGTGGCACTGCGGCTGCCACCGGCTGGTTGACCTCCGCGACGGGGGTCGTCATTCAGCTCTGGCTAATCTCATCGATTTTTTTTTGACAAGAGGCTAATCTCATCGATTGGTCTCGTGTCGTGGGCGACCGGCCGCCTCTAACACAATTCTCGACTCTCGAGTGGAAATGGTGATGGTTATCCTCCGAACGCTGAATTTGCTGTACTAGGCGTACTGGGATGCATGTAGCAGTACCATATACTCCCTCCGTCCCTTTTTTTATTTGTCGCTTCGCTTCCCCGAGATACAAATACCGGTAATTTTAATAAATAATAAATATCATCGATTAGTATCATAATTAATATCATCGGAAAGATCTTTGGATCTAGTTTTTTAACAAAATTATTTAGAGATATAAATATTGTACGTATTTTCTATAAATCAAGTCAAACTTGTGGCACGCATCCCACGGCGACAAATAAAAAGGGACGGAGGGAGTATATATAGATACGTCACTACATGGGCGATGTACGTACAACGTACATATGCTCCAGAGGTTGTTGCGTGGGCACCAAAAAGTTGCGTACTTCTAATTCTAATATGATGTACTAGTTCCTGATCTTTTTTTTTTAAAAAAAATTAGTTTCTGAGTTTGTACTTCGTAGCAAGGAGCCAAGGACAGCTATGCATTTGATTGAAGTAAAGAAAGCTTTTACAACATACAGTGGTACATAAAACTAAAGTCCTCATAAATTTCATAAGGACACATGCATATTGCATTGCATAGAGATAGTCGGTGTGTTCGGCTGGTCACATAAGTCGGCTGATACTGTTCGAACGATTGATAAACCTACCGATAAGACAAATGCGACGTAACGCAGTAATTACTCGTGTTTAGGTAAACCCCATAATTCTGGTCCCCTCTTTTCTTGTAGGAAAATACGTGGGGACTACTACCGTAGACGATGCAAGCAGCAAGCCAAATAAATCGAAGAGATATACAAGAGCCGAAAGGAAGTCATCAATATCAATAGGATATTAAGGGACCCACCGAAGTGGATTAGTTCGACTGAATCTTTCTCCTCAGAATAGTGTCAGTCCAGTGAATTATTAGGCGCCATCATGGCAGGCAGCGTTATCGTGAGCACAGTGAGCTGAAACCGGTGCGCTAACCAAATAGTATCGCGCAAGATTTTGCTTTTGCATTTCTACATGTTGTGAAGGCACGCTGCATACATGCAAAAAGATGTTGTTGCCGCGTTTGATTGGGCCGCAGCGTCCTGTCCTCCCCTGTTCGATGCGCTCCCCTACTGTAGCAACGTACGGGTCCCATTTGAAATACGCATTCCGCAAGGTACATTACGGACATGCGTCCTTGTAGCGTTTACAACTTGTGTAACGTAAACTATACGAGACAATAGGTGGTGGTTAATGTAGCAGGGCCGTTGGTTGCATTCCTTTCCTGCTTGTGTCGCAAGCTAACTGCTTGCTCTCCAGGACTCGCCTTCTGAGTTCTGAGATCCCAAATAGTGAAATACAGATTCAAATTTCAAATCACGTTCATCACTGGTCTGGACCTTCTAAACGCCGAGTCGAATCGATTCGTCGAATTGCGGCAGAAGAAGACAAGCGTTCGTGCAACTAGCGATGTACGGGGACGGAGAGCGACTCGGGAGGCTTTGTAGTGGGGTCCGCATGTACTGTATAGTACGCCAGAGAAATGGGCAAGCTTCACACACAGGCACGCCAGAGACAGCGAGGCTCACCATCTTCCTCCTCCATCGCGTCGCCTGTCTCAGATTCCCATGCCAGCCACAACGACAACAGACGGCGGTCGAGGCCGGCCCGGGTTGCAGCAACGCGGCAGGGAAACGGAAGCAACGATGGTGGAGGACATCTGGACATACTAGTACGAGCAGCTCTGCGACTCTGCGAGTCTGCATTGGCGGGCTCTGCGTCTCTGCGACGCTGCCCCTGACTCCGCCCGCTTTCACGATTTCAATCAATGTACTATGACGTGATGATGGATCGGTACGGGACCGTACGCCCGCCGGAGGAGAACAGCTGTGGATAGCTGGCCAAGCTGGGTGGCTGCAGTATGGCGTGGGCCGCGCGGCCCGTGCTCGAGGGCCCCGGCCGATGGACGCTTGCTTGCCTACTCACTCCGTCCCATGGAGTATGTCGTCCGGAAAGCGTGTTTGTGAGGGGGACACGATTTTCCAACGATAAAGTCTATGGGACGGAGTGAGTAGACTTTATCGTTGGAAAACCGTGTAAAGAAAATGGCAAAGGCAAAGAGATGAGACACTTCAAAGATTGTCCGACTGGCAAAGAGGCGAGACACTTCAAAGATTGTCTGACTTTGCGTGCACGAAAACTAGCGAACGTATAACGTTCCAAAAAAACCGAGCGATTGCAACCGAAGTGCAGAACACACATTATGGGCCATCATCTTTAGATTGTATCATGATTTGGCTCATGGGACACGAAGCCTGGTAGATGGCATTTTTCCGTGATAAGAAACCCGAACGTGTACTCTTACAGCTGACTAGCTGAGGGAGTTGGAAAATCTTGGGTACTTTGCTGGAATACTATGTGCTACTGGTCACTTCGAAGTGCGGCAGAAGCAAAATTTGCAAAACAGCACGCTTTTTGAAGGCATGCATTTTGCTTTGGAATAAAGCGAAGGCAAGAGGTACAAACGTCCATCATTTGTATTTGTTTGCTTGCAATCATATAGGAATCAACCAATTTGTTCTACTATCACTTTATACCATACAAAAGTATCATCATTACCTGGTTTCCTGCTTGCCTGGTGGTGATGGAAGCAGGTGCAGGCGGCCACATTATTTTCAGGGAAAGAACACCTAACAATTAGACATGACATGTATTTTAAAATTTTTCTGAGGAGATGATTTGTTGTAGTCTGTAGACATTGTGTTAAGCAGTAATCATACGGCATCATGCCGCAACAATACACAACTCTGGCAGCCGCGGGCAACACAAGCCGTAGCAAGTAGCTGTAGACACTCGAACAACACCAGAAGACGATGGCAATTACTCCATCCGTCCCATGGAAGTTTGTTACTTGAAAACCGTGTTTGTGAAGAAGCGCGGTTTTTTAACGATAAAGTTCATGAGACGGCGAGAGTTTATGCAATAAAAAATATATCTCAAAATGGGGCAAACAACTATTAGTGTTCCCCAAATATCGCTGCAGGAGTGCAGGTTTCCGTGCCTATCACCATGGCCGAGGTGTCCGCTTCTTCCAATAATGCATTCAGATGGGGACCGAAGTCCACAGGAATACAGGATGCATTTCTTTACAAGGCCCAAGATTAATTGAAACAGTGATGGCTAACTGGGAGCAATCATATGATAATAGCGATGGCTAACTGGAAGCAATCAAATGGCAATAGCTACTGCCTAACTATGATGACGCCACAACATGACATGAACCGAATGCAACGGCCGTGTTCCTTTTTATTACATGCTATATAGAGCCTGTCAGACCCAAAAGGAAACTCCAGTTCAGAGTCAGCCATATGCGAGCTGATCAAAGAAACCTCCAGTTAACACCAGTACAACCATAGGGCTCATAGCACGTCTGTTTCTTAGTTCTTTATCACATTCTCCAGCCAAGTACTAGTTAACTTCCTAACTTAACAACAAAGTTCTACCACACATTTATATGCTGCTCATTAGCATCTATTTGACTGAGTTACAGATTTACAGTTCTTGAAGCACAAAGGATACGCTAAGATTTCTAACCTACTAAAGTCGTCAAGTATGTCCTGTGCATATTGGGGTGATGGACGCTTATTTAAATTTGAATACATAGCCACGGAATGAAAGCTTAGTTTAACTACTACAGTAGTTAGGATCGTTTAGTTCTGCATTATCAGATGATTACAGAAGAGGGAAGAGACAAAATACTCACACAACCAGGCTACAAATAGCTATTGACCAATAAATAATACACGATAATTCAAATAAGAGGATAGCAGATATTAGTAAAAATATCAATGCTAACTGTATACTTCTGCTTCTGGTTTTATTCTTTCCAGTAGCTTTTCAGCTTCAATAAATCCACTTAGGGGTCCCAGAGGGGTATATTTTTACTTGCCTCCAACTGTTATATGAAGTGGCGCAAATAATTTTAGATGGCAATTAAAAAAAAGCTCTGATTCAAAGTATCAGTCTTACTATTATAGGAATATACCTGGGCATAAATGGCAGTGCCAGGCAATGAAGATGAAGATGATCGACACTATTAAATGGGGGCTGATGGAACCCAAACCTACAATGCAGGCCACATATGTAAGTATCTTGACTCTTGAGATATACGACGTATTCAAAATGCTCCAAGCATATTGGACAGCTTTGGAGAAGGTATGCAGCACAAAAGATCATATATGTTCCATTTGGGCTTTGGCAATACCTGTGCTCCTCAGAATTGGGAGCATCTTGATTGAGCAAATCTTTCCCCACCTTCACCATGTGGCTGACTGAAAACAACAACAAAAGAAACGCAACAGCTCACTCTTCAAGTCTGGGTAGCACTAAAATGCATAGTGAAATGCAGCATCAAACCAGGTTCATATGATGAAATGAAAGAAACCAGAGGGTACCCACCTAACTGGTGGTCATCTTTGGTTTTGCGGAGGCTATTTACAGTTGGTATATGATCGATGGGTATGACAAGATAGTGCCTACAAATATTGCACAGCATAATACATCACAAAACAAAATATTCAGGCAAATAATTTGGGCATGTATAACAGTAGAAGTACAAGCTCTCAGAAAAAAATATTAAACAAGAAAGATAGTCCCAAGCAAGTTGGGGTAGGTTGGAGATGAAGCCAAACAAGAAAAAAAAAAAAATAAAGAAAGCATAATGAGGTACGAGTACTAAAAATAGCAATAATGAATTGATAATTTCTTCTAGTTGTAAATATGAGAAGTGAGCTCATGTTTAGCCTATGAGTAAATCATGAGAAAAATCGTTCTAGCACACCTAATGCTTATCAAACACAAAGCCAGCAAGAACACAAGAAGAATTCAATATATCATGCTGTTTGCATCACCATCATGGCATTATGTACTTCTCACAAATTATTATTTTTCAATTGTAAAACCAACTGTGCATTACTACATGAAACTAGAACACCCTACTATAAAGATATACAATATGTTGTCCCGGATAAATAGTAAAATGCTCATACTTTCTTGTGAAAATATTCCTTTCCTGACAACTTCTTGCAAGGAAATGTGATGCTTCTGCTCATATAAACGCAGAAGTTCAGCACCTCAGCACTACTACTAGTAGCGCTCGGCGCTCCAATGTCCAAAGGAGCACTTATGAGTTAGTGTTTGACAGGATACCCAAACTCATATTAGTATGCATGGTCAGAAGTAATGGCAGCTGATAAGCATGTTCGTCTAGCATTGCTGCAAAGCAGCAGTGGCTGCAGCTGTTTGTTTTGTGTATAGAGAACTGTGGCTGCAAAGCAGCGCTGCCTCTGCCACAGCTATCACAGCTGAACATGCCCATAATAAGGAACAGCACAATATGTGTCTGTGAAAGTGAACGAAAACAATGGAGACATAATCTAAGCCCACGAATAGCTTCAGGATCACACAGCAATTCCTAGAACAAACGACAAGCTAAGGGCTTAAGGCAATGAATTAAATGAAGGATTACAGGCACACAGCACACAGAGAACGTAGAAGCCTAGCAGACAGAAAAAAAAGGTCCAATCGAATACTTCCACCTTTCCCTTAAAAATAAAAACATTGCTCGCAATGCTCGCCAGGTATTCGACGAAATGAACCCACAACCTAGTTCGTCCGACAACTCGTAACGTGACATCTAGACCAATCCAAGCAAACAGGGAGCTGTACAAACGAACAACTCCTCAGCAAGTACCTGAACGCCGACGGGTTGATGTCGCGGAAGGCCACGACCTTGTCATCCTGCGCATAGGGAAAACAAAAACAACAAAAAGGGATTTACATTTTCTGCAGCCAAAGCAGCACTAGATCAGAGGAGGCACACGGGACAGCGGTACGGAACGGAGTAGAGAAGAGCGGTGGTGGAGGTGGGGGCGCGGCGGGCGATGTCGCAGAACACGCACCCGTCGACCATCGGCGCCCGCTCCGACATCGTCTTGGCCACGCGGCTGCCCCCGAAGCAGAAGGTCTTCCTCATGGCGCACCACCCGCGGGCTGGTCCGGGATTAGGTGGGAGTGGGACTCCGCCCGACGCGGGGTGGACTTGACCGATTCAAGTGCGACGCTCCCGGACGCGGCGGTCGGCTCGGGGTCCGGGATGCCGCCGACGAGTCGGTCGTCGGAGTTTTTTTTTTTTTTGAGCGGAAGTCGGTCGTCGGAGTGGAAAGGCTAGTTTTGGTTTCGCCGTGCGTGTGATTCCATGGCCCAGCAACTGCAGGCAGTTAGATGGGCTTAGGCCGTAGGCCCACTTAATGCTATTGGGTTGGGCTCAATGAGCAAGATCTTGAGGCCCTCCGAGGCTCTGACAACAGTGAGCAGGTGCTGATTTTTTTTTTTCCTTTCCCCTTTTTACAGGATTTAGAGGAATGATGATCGTGTTCATTTTGTGGTGTATAAATAATGCATTGGTCAACCGCATAAAAATATACTGTATAATATAACTGTTGGATGTATAGTATATAAATGTTAAGGATGAAACTTCCCAGCATTACGTAGGATGTGGCAAATTTAACTTTCACTTGTGACGCTTGGCACGCAACGAAACTTAGCCGTAACAAGGTACGGTTCCAAGGCGCGTGAGTTTCAGCAACCGTGAGCCACGAGTTATCAAGAACTTGACGAGACCGGCCGGCAGGTCTGTACTACACGGCTCCTTGTCGGTCCATACTCCATATACGGTTCAACCACATGGAGGAAATGACGACGTCATGCATATATTTATACTTGTATATGCTACTATACAAGAGGTTGGTGGAAAACCAAAAGATGTGCACGCCAGAAACGGCGGATTAGTACTGCTGCCTACATATTAACCTCGTTGCTTGGCTTCGGAACTTTTCGTGTGACAGTTGCCCACGCAGGATCAAGGTCGTTTTATCTCACTTTTCTATTGTCCAGTGCCTATCCATGAAGTTGGGACATGCGACATGTCCACGACCTTGTTGCCTTTCCGCCTCGTGCAACTCATAACCTGCAGACTTGACCAAAGGTTGTTGCCGACGTCCACGCGTCGCCACGGGCGGCGGTCGATTGTGATTTGTAGATGGTATTCACAGAGACCACGGGTCCTTGATGAGCTTTGTTCGCGTGCATGGTCACGACTCACGACATTTCTTGCGCGCGTCATGTTCCCTGTTTGGAGCATCAAACTAAAATGGTTGAATTCAGATGACCATGTATAAAGTACAGTACATTTACGCAGACAATTCAGACGACCATGGCGAGTACGTTACTGTGCCGTTTAATCATAGAAGTCTATAGATCGATCGTCGATCACTAATACACAAGTTAACTTGTCTACGTTCTCCGTAACCTTGTCATCGGCGCACGAACCTTCGTCGGTACGGTTGATCTAGGCCACATATAACATCACAGCGTTTTGTCAGCACAATACTCCTCGTCCCTTTCGGGGTAACAGTGCAGCCGGGTGCGCACGGATCTGCTGTATCGAGGGAGACAGAGTCGTCATCAGGCGCGCGGCTTGCAGAAATATAAGCTTGGTGGCCACTGGCCACCGCCCACCGCCTACCCGGCCGAGACCACCGGCGCAGCGCGCATGGTGCATGGTCGCGTCGCCGAACGCCCGGATCATCAGAGGAGACCGGCCGGCCCACACATCGTCATCCTATCCATCCATTCGTCCATCATCTCTATCATGTCCCTGTCGACGTATTAAATTCCTATTCATTTCGAGCACTTGGCCGGGAAGCTCTCCACGTAGCAAGAAATATACACTTGGCCACACCAAATTATTTGGCTGTCCAGCTAGATTATTGATCCAGTCGATCGCGGCTTGATGGATCGATCGATCGTACGCTACCTAGCTCGATCGATTATCCAGACTCTCGGTCGATCGGCTGATCTTTCTTTCTAGATGATCTTGCTCTCCTGGCCTTCTCAGCTTCTTCATGATTTCAA
This sequence comes from Chrysopogon serrulatus, assembly GCA_015844335.1. Taxonomy (NCBI): domain Eukaryota; kingdom Viridiplantae; phylum Streptophyta; class Magnoliopsida; order Poales; family Poaceae; genus Chrysopogon; species Chrysopogon serrulatus. Next base: position 74,360 of record JADLZL010006292.1, on the reverse strand, counting down.
TCTCCAGCGCTGATGAACAACTACTCCTACTCTCTAGGTACACTCGCAAAACTTTTCAATAAACAATGAACAATCGTAGAATATACTGTCGCTGCATCCCACGCGACACGAAGACCGCACGGCTCAACGTGATGTAGATCCGTTTACCTGAATGGCTGCAACTTCTACGCCAGCTCTTACACAAGCAAGTGTACGTTATTTAAATTATCAGCAAATTGTACGTAGTAGCCATTAGCCAGGCACAACTGCACAAGCACAGTCGTATACGTACGTACCTATAGCCCTAAAAAATTGCACGTTCTCGAGTTGCTTGATCTGCACCGATTAGCCAAACGGGCACATAAACGACGTCACTTTTTTTTTTCTTTCTCTCTTTTGCTTTGGAGTGGAGAGCACAAACTCGACGATGGTAGTAGGAATCACGATGTAAGGGCGCTTGCCAGCTGAAGGACACAACTGGTAATACTGAATTATTTTTTAATAAAAAAATCGGGCCCAGGCACTCTCTAAGAATTATTATACTCCAATTGTCTTCAGAAAATAATGCAGCATTTTTATCGTCAAATAATGCAGCGATCGATCGCTTTCAGTGGCTTGCAAATTGTAATGCACAGCTTGCTATTTAAGGGCCTCTTTGGTTCCACAAGAAAATCAAAGGAAAAATATAGGAATGCAAAAACGTAGGAAAGGGTAAACGTAGGAATGCAAAGCTAATCCTACGAACAAACTAAACCGCAGCACTAGCCTTTGGCTCCGTCGTTATCCTTTCTGGAGTAGGTGGGACCGGACAAGGAGAGATAGAGACAGGGGAAAAAGAAGAGCAGTGGACGGCAGGGCTTGGCCCCACCACGGGGGCGAGCGCGACGACGGCTTCAGCGGCGTTCGTGGGCCTCGCGCGGGCGGTGGCTCGAAGGTGAAGGGAGCGGAGCAGGGCAGCGGGCGGTCCGTTGTTTGCTGCGTGGCGCCGGGCGAGCTTGGCTCCAAAGACGGATTCGCCCCGCGCGTCGCGGCGAGGAGAGGGGAGGCACGGAGAGCGGAACAGGGCAGCGGCGCCCCCGGCCCGAGATGCGGCGCCGCAGCCTCACCCGCGACGAAGTTTGTCGGGCTTGCGGTCGTGGCCATCTCGGCGCTTGTCAAGGCCGGCCGAGGAGGAGCTTCGCGAAGCGGACGGCCCAGGGCCATGAAGGCGGCGCGCCCCCCGACGCGGATGGCTGCGCTTCGGCCCCGCGCGGATGGCGGCGCTGGCCCCGACGAGGAAGGCGGCGCCGGCCCCAGCGCTTTGTCCTGGCGCTGACGCTGCGGTCGCCCAGCGCGCGGATGGCGGCGCCGCCCGGCGGACGCCCGGCGGGGGGCGGCCCCAGCGCGGATGGCGGTGCTCAGTCTAGCGCTGACGATGACGGTGGACGGCCCCAACGCTGTTGCCTTGGACTTCGTGAAAACAAGAGCTCGAGGCGCATTTTTTCTTCCCCGTGAAGTTGTGAGTGAACAAATCCTCCGGATCTGATTCCTCCGTTTCTCCCGTGCCCTCCCAAACATACGATGACGCCATCCAATCCTACGGATCGGTTTCCTTTGTTTTTCCTGTGTTCCACCCGTGAGCCAAAAGGGGCCTAATTGTGTAATATAGTGATCGCGCGCAACATGTGTGGAACTATAGGACTACCGACGTGATCAATAAATATGAAACACGGTAAGCAATAGCTATCAGAAAACAGTTTTCCTCATACGATGCATGGCTACAAATCCACAGGAGTTGCTAGCTAGTCGTCTACTCCCTCCGTTCCAGAATATGTGTCGCCGCTTAAAATAAATGCCGAATATAAATATTAAATATCATCGATTAGTATCATGATTAGTATCATCGGAAAGATCTTTGGATCTAGTTTTTCAACAAAATTATTTAGAGATATAAATATTACACATAGTTTCTATAAATCAAGTCAAACTTGTGGCACACATCCCACAACGACACTTATTTTGAAATGAAGGGAGTATCTAATTAATTGAATAGATTTATACCTCATGGTTTCTCTTGCTTGATCCAGAGCTATATCTTTCCCTAGCTACATGAGGGTACGGTAGGTGGGGCCCATGATTATTTGTGTGTTTGTGTATGCAAAGTTGTTAAATTGTGTCCTACATGGTTAAGTTTCGTAAGCTAAAAGTTAGATTGTCAAACCTTGAATATCTATATGTCTATTGAAATAACAAAACTTAGTTCAGCAATACCTTTTTATTGGGTACTGAATTTTAAAGATACTCTAGACCCCTTGTTGAAAGTTTAGGGTGAAGTTGTGGGACCACTCCTTTGTTGCATACTTGCATCTGCTTGTTGTTCGCTAACATGTCCAATTCTATCCTAGTAATCTCCACGTGCTACTTCTATTAATAGCTTGCAGACATCTTAGTTGCTTGTAATGACAAATTACCAGCTAGCTATGTCGTCAGGTAGCAGTGGCACTCTCACTGTGGTGACTTCATAAAATATCCTTTCCCACAACCGTCCTAATAAATCTAACCTAAACTATTATTTCTGAACTTCACATGTATTTTAGCGTGGATTGGGGCGAAAAAATAATTAGTTCCACATCCACTACTTGCTCGCAGAAAATAGGTACTATGGAAATGCCTAAATTTGTAATATATTTGCATCTAAAAACGCCTAGTGATGTCACTGTGTGGTAATCATTATCACTTCGTGTCACATTTTGATTAGTATATGTGGCATTTATTTTTCCCTAACTAATCAATCTATGGGCGGTTGCATGGTAGCATTTGTTAAAAAAAATTATCCAATAGCATAGTAGTTAAACAGTCAATCTTGTTTGACATTCCCTCTTGGCTCTGGCTCCACTGGAGAAACCCTACTTAACATCTCTTTAGTGGCAAATCTAGTTCTAGGTTTGACTCATTATATGGGAGAAAACATTTCTATAATTTAATAGCATTGTGCTTTTACTTTTAATCGTAAATGATGTTTCTTTGAACAACGAGACGCGTCGTGGTGATTTCTTTAATCTCGAGGATTTGCCAATCTAATCTTCGAAGAAGCACATAGATGTAGAGTTTGCGTGTGTGCGTTGAATGTTGTATGCAAACCTACCCCTCTGAGCACCTCCGAAGAATCGAGACGGCAAATCTCAAGATTCACAAAGTCACCATAGACGGCGAGAGGGATTTAGAAAAATACGAAAGCACAATGCTTTGTTAATCAAGAAATTGAATCTAAAAAACAAGTTCCACCACAAGAAAACAAAAACTGATCACAAATAAAATTTGTTTATGTACATGAATAAAAACAAGTTATTTTCTATATTTTAGGTGTCTAGATTTTTTAGTTTCTAGGCATTAAATTTTATACAAACAATTAATTAATATAATTAAAAAGGCAACTCATAATAGATAATTTATAATTTTTTATAGCCAAACAATGAAAAAAAAAAATAAATGTCATCTGAACGACGGAAAAAAAATGTCTGGCACATGAGATACGAACTTGTATGATATATGATTAACAAACTTCGGACGTCTCTTTTGCAAAAACTAATTGGCTTGGTGAATGTCTCTCTTCAAATAGACTTTAGGCACCAAGTTTTGAAATCTCAACGAGACTAAAAGGGTGCCAATTTTCTATGGGGTTTTATTGATTCTACTATGACCCACATGAATTGGGGCCCTGGTCCTGCTGACTCGGCCTCCTATCCACTTGGACGGCCAATGGCATTTTCCCCACACCACAAACAAACCCCGCTGGTTCCGAAGCAGCAGGTCCGCGCGCGGTTTCTTTTCGTTTCTTTTTCCTTTTGCTCGATTCGTCTGGTAGTCGCACTTGGCTTCCAAACAAGAGGCCAAAGGAAAGATCATTGCCAAACTACATGCATATTCATCTGCCCTTCCAAATAAGGCTGCTTGGCTATAAATACTACTCGCTTGGCGCCTGCTCCGCTGCTCCAACGTTCACCTCTCTCCGTGTCTGTCTCGTTCAGACCTTCCTTCCGTATGAACACGGCCATGGCAGCCACAGCATAAAACTGCTGTGCGGGCCACCGAGTGCATGCCTCGATCTCGTCGTCTACCTACCATATACTACGTACTCGAACCCTAGATAGCAAGAAAGAAGAAGAGCCTGGTGTTTTCCGGCGTGCGGCAGCCATGATCCCGGCCGTTGCCGATCCGACGACGTTGGACGGTGGCGCGCGCACGCCGCTGCTCCCGGAGACGGACCCTCGGGAGCGCCGTGCTGCCCCCGCCGGCGCAGCAGACCGTCCGGCAAAGCGGCCGCCGCCGGCGACGACCACCGTTCTCCCCGCCGTCGTCTCCTCCGTGCTCCTGCTCGTCCTCGTCGCGGTCACGGTCCTCGCGTCGCAGCACGCCGACGACGGGCAGGGGGGGTATCGCCGTCGACGTCGTCGTTCCCGCGGGCGGCGTCGACGATGTCGTCGCCGTGGAAGTCGCCGCCTCCCGTGGCGTGGCTGAAGGCGTGTCGGAGAAGTCCACGGCCCCGCTCCTCGGCGCCGGCGCCGGCGGCGCGGTGGAGGACTTCTCCTGGACCAACGCGATGCTGTCGTGGCAGCGCACGGCGTTCCATTTCCAGCCCCCCAAGAACTGGATGAACGGTTAGTTGTTGGACCCCGTCGCCATCGCTCGCTCATGTCATGCGATCGTTTTTTTCCTCGATCTGGCTCTAACTCCGTTCCGCGTTCCTGTCACGGGCGTCTCGTGGCACATGGCGATGCCCGATCCATCCGCCGGACGCCTCTCCATCTTCCTCGACCGGCTTCTCCAGATCCGAACGGTAAGTTGTTGCTGGCTCCGATCGATCACCTGTGAACTCGGCATGCTTTAGTTTTCTGCGTGGCTCTAAGGCATTCCATGTGTCGTGTCGTATCGTATCGTAGTAATGAACAAACTAATCGTATGGGTAGGAGTCTTGTTGGCGATCCCATCAGCTTGCTTTCGCGTATTGATGTCGTGAACGTGAACCGTGACAATCTTAATTTTGCACGCGCATGCACCTCACCTGCAGGTCCACTGTATCACAAGGGCTGGTACCACCTCTTCTACCAGTGGAACCCGGACTCGGCGGTGTGGGGCAACATCACCTGGGGCCACGCCGTCTCCCGCGATCTCCTCCACTGGCTGCACCTGCCGCTGGCCATGGTGCCGGACCACCCGTACGACGCCGACGGCGTCTGGTCGGGGTCCGCCACGCGCCTCCCCGACGGCCGGATCGTGATGCTCTACACGGGGTCCACGGCGGAGTCGGTGCAGGTGCAGAACCTCGCGGAGCCCGCCGACGCGTCCGACCCGCTGCTGCGGGAGTGGGTCAAGTCGGACGCCAACCCGGTGCTGGTGCCGCCGCCGGGCGTCGGGCCCAAGGACTTCCGCGACCCGACGACGGCGTGGCGGCGTCCCCAACGACACGGCGTGGCGCGTCGCCATCGGGTCCAAGGACCGGAACCACGCGGGCCTCGCGCTGGTGTACCGGACGGAGGACTTCGTGCGGTACGACCGTGCGCCGGCGATCATGCACGTCGTCCCCGGCACCGGCATGTGGGAGTGCGTGGACTTCTACCCGGTCGCCGTGGCGGCCAACGGCGGCGGGCTGGAGACGTCCGCGGCGCCTGGCCCCGGGGTGAAGCACGTGGTCAAGGCCAGCCTCGACGACGACAAGCACGACTACTACGCCATCGGCACCTACGACCCGGCCACGGACACGTGGACGCCCGACGACGCCGAGAACGACGTCGGCGTCGGCCTGCGCTACGACTACGGCAAGTACTACGCGTCCAAGACGTTCTACGACCCCGTGCTCCGCCGGCGGGTGCTCTGGGGGTGGGTCGGCGAGACCGACAGCGAGCGCGCAGACATCCTCAAGGGCTGGGCATCCGTGCAGGTACGTCGTGGTTCCGCTTCCGCGTTCGTTTCGTTTGAGCTGGGCTGGGCTGGGCTGGCATTCATTTGGTTTTCACATCCGATCGAGTCATTAATGATCAAATAATAGCTTGATAATCTGGGGTTGGTTTTGTGATGGGCAATGCGGGTTGCGTATAAACAACATTTCTGCTACTATTTAATCCTGACAATTTCTGCTACTATTTAATCCTGACAACCGATTGAAGTAGACATCGGTAGCGCAAGGGTTAGTACCTGTCTTTTTTCTTTGTATTTTGGAAAAAAAAATACAACAATAGACAAGGAAATTAGGATCATCCAACAAACTTGGAAATCCCATAAAGCATTTAACAAAAGAACCATCTACACGAGCCTTGCTTCATCCATGCAAACACTAGCTACTATCTGATCTGAAAATAGTTGAAGCACAGAGGCTCCCATCCTCACACCTGTACATGTCCCTGAATGCGCCGTCTGTGGCCTCCCGTGATCCCGTCCCGTTCCCTCCTCCGCATGCCTGCAGCACAGTGTACAAACGTGAATCACCACGTGAGAGCAACTTCAACCCAACACGTAAATTGGACCCCTAGTTTTTTCATTTGCATGCTGGTTTAAAAAAAAATAGGGACCCAAATTTGCTTCCAACTCCAGCCCAAGACCCTATTGCTAGGGGAGGGATAAGGTCCTTCTATTCCTGGGACTTGAAACTATATTTTGAGAGTCCTTCTAAAATGGGAGTCTAAATAGGAGGCCACTTTTGCACCCCCACTGCTCTGAGCCACGCCGCTTTCCGCTGCACCAACTGTTCTACTAGAGCCTACTACTGGTAGCGGGAAAGCGAGAGGAGCGCACGGTCGTCCATGACTCCATCCAAGGCAACACTTTGCGTGGGGCCGGGGCCCTCGCATGGCCATTTTATCCCAAAAACGAGTTGCACGATCTGAATTGTTTAATCCTTCCAGCCATCTCGCAAAACCGCCCGGACGAATCAGGGCCCAACGAAGATATCCTGGCGCCCCGATTGGACACGCGACAACACCAACGCGATGCCGTAAGAGCAAGTATAATAAAGCCACCTAGGCGGGCTGTATACCAGTCCACATCAGAAAAATCCTTGCTGGATGAGAGAGAAAGCAGGAGAGAGACGAGAGCGGGCGTTTGGCTTACCGCCGAGCTGAGCGTGTGCTACGAGATAGAAAAGGCAGCTCCCAGCCTGCTGCAGCCGGTAAGCTGGCATTTTACTACACCATGAAGAATTCTATTGGCTGTATATCTGCTACATTAATTATTTTGCATGCCATGCACATGCCAACCAACAACACAGATCAAGACACGAGTGAAGACGTTTGCGGACGTGGCAGTAGTATTTCGCCGGCTGCCGGCTACGCTACTATCCTTGCTCTCCCAATTGGGTGAGGGCGAGAGACATGCATGGCGATTGGCGAATTGGCTTATACTATACTGTACTCCTACACCGTAGTCCGTAGTCAAAGCCGTCCAACGACAATGAGGAAACGGGCGCGGGAGAGCTGGTTGGTTTTCTTGCCTCGCCTCATCCAATGATGTCTCTAGTTTGCCTTGCATATATAGGGGAAGCAGTCGTAGCTTTGCGTTTTACTTGACGCCAAAGGATGCCAGCTGATCGAGAATTCTATATATACCGATCGAGTATGTTATATCGAGTTCGTCGCTCGTGGGGGTTTATTCCAGATTCTTTTTTTTTTTTTTTTTTTTTTTTTTTTGCAAAGGCCTGTTATTAGTTATTTTCTTCCAATCGATCGAGTAGGCAGGCATGTGACAATTGATGGATGGAGACCGTCGTAGAGCTGTCGTTACCAGTGCGTATTTTGAAATGAATTTCCCAGCGCACAATTCAAGTTGAAGACGTGGAGGCCGCATCGACCTCTGCACGCGGAGCTTAGAACCGGTTCAAGTTGTTCAGCTGGCACTGTCCTGCATTGACCAGCTGTTGCGATATAATAGAACTAACATAATTGATCTAAAAAATCGATCGACACAACCAGTGCGCCATATATCTGTCTTGGAAAGTGGGATTGGTTAGTATAATGTATAATCTTCTGGTATTATTGCTTTCTTTTACTAATGCTCACTTCTTGGAGTTGCATTATTGGTCAGTTGTCACGTTTACAGATTTGGGTTAACGGTCTATTTCCTGATGAGCCAATTACAGTACCGAGCATGACGTTCACCTTTTTTTTTTCTTCCATGCCGTGCACGTGCAGTCAATCCCCAGGACGGTCCTCCTGGACACGAAGACGGGCAGCAACCTGCTCCAGTGGCCGGTGGTGGAGGTGGAGAACCTCCGGATGAGCGGCAAGAGATTCGACGACGTCGCGCTGGACGGCGGATCGGTCGTGCCCCTCGACGTCGGCAAGGCGACGCAGGTGACACGCCGCGCACGGGCCGGGCCGTGACGCAGCAGCAAACGAACTCGCGCATTGCTTGTGACCAATTAATTTCTCTATCTACTCTAGCTTATCGACATCGCGTGTATCATGTGCGTGCAGTTGGACATCGAGGCCGTGTTCGAGTTGGACGCGTCGGACGCGGAGCGCGTGACGGAGGCCGACGTGACGTTCAACTGCAGCACCAGCACCGGTGCGGCGGGGCGGGGCGTGCTCGGCCCGTTCGGCCTTCTCGTGCTGGCGGACGAGGACCTGTCCGAGCAGACCGCCGTGTACTTCTACCTCGTCAAGGGCACGGACGGCAGCCTCAAAACTTTCTTCTGCCAAGACGAGCTCAGGTATAGTCAACAGTATGTTATTACTGTTATATGTTATGACCATGCATGCATGCGCATTTTTTAGCTGGGCTGTGAAGCTTCTTGCTTCTTGGGTTAGTTTCGTTGCGGGACGGATATGCTTACCGTGTGTACTTTGTTAATTTTGTATTTGCACTAGGGCATCCAAGGCGAACGATCTGGTTAAGAGAGTATACGGAAGCTTGGTCCCTGTGCTCGATGGGGAGAATCTTTCAGTCAGAATACTGGTAAGTTTCTGCATTGCTAAATTTCTAAGCCAATATGTGTATATATTTATGTGTTCCAGCTGAATTACTATGTGTTGGCCTGGTACTTTAACTCTTTCTTCGCACTGCTCATTATTATTGCTTCTGATGCACACACAAACACACACATACAGGTTGACCACTCCATCGTGGAGAGCTTTGCTCAGGGCGGAAGGACGTGCATCACGTCGCGCGTGTACCCTACACGAGCCATCTACGACTCCGCCCGCGTGTTCCTCTTCAACAACGCCACGGACGCTCACGTCAAAGCAAAATCCGTCAAGATCTGGCAGCTCAACTCCGCCTACATCCGGCCGTATCCAGCAAGTTCTCTATGAGTAAAGTGGCGGCAGGCAACCAATTGCATGCATGCTTGCATCAACTCATTTGTAAAGTAGTGATTGTTAGATTTATTTGCTGCATTTTCTTATCCTTTTTGTGAAGCTATTATATGGTACACAAGTAGCACAAGAAGCCCCATAGGGGGAACAAGCTTGCGTGTAGGAGTTCCAAGTCTCCTCGTGCAGCCTCATACGTGTTAAAACGTGTGGTCGGTGTAAAATGTCTACTTGAGTTCTTACATGATATATTTTTTGAAAAGAAGATAAGAGGCGAAGTGTATTTTTTTACCACGTGGAACATGTGATATGTACCTTTGTTTCAACTAGTGTAGCATCTAATAATTCATCTCTGAATTAAACAACGGTCATCTAGGTGGGGGGAGGAGCTTCTGTAGCGAATATAAACGAAGTTCTTCTATCTGGGTCTGGTGCCTGAAACATGGCATTGTTTGGACGGCAATTACAGTTATTAATTAGATTAAGATCTACTCTCTCCATCCCAAAATAATTGCACATCTCGATTCAGGTATATATTAATTTGGTGCCCTGGGGTGAGTTCCATGGCCCGCATGCAATTTTGACCCCTGATATTGATAGCCAGAGCATGTAAGCACGATCTAGCATACAAAAATTTGACAGATTTATCAAACAAAAAGAAGATTAGATGATGGATAAATATACAATATCATTTACAAAATTTAAACTACAAGATGAAATATACAATTTTTTCTATAGTTAAACAAGGACAAAATGTAGCAAGTGTTTCAAGCAACTGGAATTAAAGAAATCACAAGACAAAACTCATAATTTTCTTGTACTCAAACAATAGCAAAATTACTATCTTTGTGGGTCTACAAACTACAAGACATAATAAACAATTATTTCTATTATAATGTTGTAAAAAGGACAAAAATAATTAATGTTTCCAGCCAACTAGTAGGATCAAAAGCACAAGTAACATGACACAATTCCATTTGGTGTTACCAGATTTGGGTTTTAATGGATCCAACTCCAAAGTCATGACTAAAGTCTTGAATCAAAAGTTTGTTCTTTACTAGTGCGAGAGTTTGATGGAGTGTAAAGAAAAAAAAAAAAAAAAAAAGTAGAACAACGGCTGATGTATTATTACCTGAACCAAATAAAAAAATAGCCGACTGATAGATAGGTAATTGGAATAGTAAAACTTTGTGTCCATATTGTAAAATTGAGATGTCCACCCAACTTAATTGTTTTGGGGTGAAGAGTGTATTGATTTTTTTTTTTTTTTTTTTTTGAAACTGAAGATTATACCTCCATTCTGCTTTTGTTCCACTTCGTTCTCTGGAAGGAAGTGGTGGGTCTCGTAGACTCGTCGTAGTTGCGGTAACTTTTCTTTGATTGTACCTCCGTAAATACAAGGAAAAAGTCGACTTTAGGTCCCTTAATTTTCATGAAAAGTCTGCATGTCATCCTTGAACTCTAAAACCGGACAAAACACATCCCTCAACTTCTAAAATCGTTCATATTACATCCCTCGGAGGTTTTTTACAGTGGTTTGCTACAGTAACAGTAGTTTTGTATTTTGTATTTATTTTATTTTATTTTAGCTGAATATTTGAAAAATTATAGTAAATCACAAAAAAATCATAAAATATTAAATCTAATTTTGTTAGACTCCACATAAGTAGATCTACATAGTGAACATATAATATGATATACTTTGGTACAAAGTTTTTTACTATAGTTTTAGATATATACATTTCTATAATTCAAATAAATTATATAGTAAAAACTTTGTACCAAAGTATACCATATTATATGTTCGCCATGTAAATCTACTTATGTGGAGCACAACAAAATTAGATTTTCTATTTTATAATTTTTCTATGATTTACTATAATTTTTCATAAATTTAGCTAAAATAAATAAAAAGGTAAAACCACTATGACTGTAGTAAAACCTCTTTTTACTATAGCAAAACCACTATTGAAAACCACTGAGGGATGTAATATGAATGATTTTAAAAGTTGAGAGATATGTTTTATCCGGTTTTTAGAGTTTAGAGATGATATGCAAAACTTTCGTGAAAGTTGAGGGATCTAAAGTAGATTTTTTCCTAAATACAAAAGGACCTAAGCTGCAAACACTTTGACGGCCTACAAAAGTGGCCCATCAATTTGCTAACCGGCCCGACACGGTTTGAAGAGTCCATCCAAATGTGCTGTAAACGTACACATCCCATGTTTGAATGTTATTGTTTTAAAAATTAGCAAGACAGCTACTACTCCTTCGTAAAAAAAAGTCGCTATAAAATGTGTGCTAATTAAAATTTCTCAATTTTGACTAGGTTTGTAGAAAATACGTGAAACATTTATATCTCCAAATAAAATAATTATGAAAGTATATTTAAAGATCTATTCAATAATATTAATTATATATCATAAATATTAATATTTTGTTATATATCTATGGTCAAAGTTAAAAATCATTGACCTTTTAGGAAGCGAGAATTTCTCTTTTTCAGAGACAGAGGGAGCATTCTGCTTATTGTAATATTTTGTTGTTTATTTGAATATACTTTTTTCAAAATAGTTTTGTTTGATTATAATTGTGCTCTCTTGATGCGTCTTTACTCTATCTATGGTGATGAACTCCAACGTCGACTTAGAGCTATTGTTTTCTTTCGTATCTTTTTTGTACAATGGTGCATATTCCTTTATTTTTTTCGTAAGTTTTCTATCTCTTGTATTTAAGATTGATGCTTTATTTATCCTCAGCCATAAGATCATGATAAAATCTAATAATTATTTTTTCTTTGTTTTTAATAATCTCATAATTTCTAGCCCATCTTGATGAATATGGTGGCTCTTTTAACACTGTTATAATAATATAAGAGATCTCTAGTATCAAGAAACTTTTCAACATAATTTGACTTTCACGGATTCTAGAAGTGGATTTATCTAGGGAGGGGGGGATATATTACTACAAAACTCTAAAAATTAGTACTTTTCATGCAAATAGACCTAAAATGTGTGTACTCTGGAGTTTAACCATTATGCAACCTTGGCTATTAAATCTAAAACAAAGCGTGATTGCCAGAACTGACACATGCCAATATGTCGGAAGTTAAACTGTCATATCGATGTCAGTTACATGACCTGTTCAGGATGCTGTAGTCCACAAAACCATTCTCGCAGCCGCATACTCCTCCTTCGATCTGTAACTTCCCATAATGTTTTTCCACCATCCATTATTTGTCCACCGCCTGCAGTCGTGCACAGTAACGTCTTTGGACACGAGCGATGAAATTATTTGCTCGTCACGGTCACGGGTACGCGGACAGTAATAAAACCGCGCCGGTCGATCGAAACAGTGGCCATTCCGGCGGCTCACGCGTCGTGTCGTTGACATGACAGTTCCGATCCGATGATGCTGCGACTGTGCCTGTGCTTGGAACATGACAGCCGAAAAACAGCAATCATAGACCCCATGAGAGGGAACCACGATCAAATCGTCGCGTCGCTTCAATTCGTTCGATGCATGTAACCGGCCGGCCGGCCGGACGGAGGGCGGAGGATCGACGGAGCTGGTACTATGTACTCCCTGGGACGGGGACGGCGACTGCCGGGCGGTGGCGAGTGGACAGATGAATGAGAGGAGAGCAAGCAGCTCGCGACAGAGCGGGGAAAAGAGAGCACTAGCCGCCTAGCTAGGGGAGAGGGTTAGGTCGCAGCAGTGCTGCTACGGCAGCCTAGTGGCTCTAGACATATCGAAATGGTCGCACCGTTATATCCCTGAAGACGATGATGGCGCGCATGGCCTGGCCCCCCAATGCAATGCAACGAGAGCTCTTGCCAAGCACCCGGGCCGGCCGGGCTAGCTGTCACCGCTGCTGCAGGCTGCAGCTCCTCGTGGAGTAGACCAAGGACACGCTCGGCCGCATCCTGCTCGCCGCCGCGCGCAGCAGTCGTCGCGCGCGTCGGGACACGTATGCAAGAGGCGTTTCATTTCGCGCATCTGCAAGCGCCGGATCGTCGTGGTCGGAATTCGCCCACGACGCCGGCCATCGACTCTACCAAACCATTTCTATCGATACTTGCGCAAAGATTGAGTTCGTCGACGAGGCGCCGCTTTCTGCCCGGTCATGTTGACCTCGATCGGCTGTCGGCTGTCGCGATCGATCTGCTGCTCGTCTGTACTGGCGGCAGCGGCGGCTGGATCGATCGGCCGAGGGCACGCCCACGCAGCAGTCGGACTACTTGTGTGTCATACGGTCGTCGTCCGCAGTAGTAATAGTATAGGAGTATTGGGCTTTGAGCTCGGGATAGTGTGGCCGGAGCTCCGGTGATCGGCCTTGGCGGTGGCGGAGGTCGAGTCAGGTGGTGTGGTGGCGCGGCCCTGGATCCTGCAGGTTTCATGGAGCCTCGGGCGGGAACGCGTGAAGCCAATGGGTCGCGGCAGCATCGTTCTGTGAGCGGGCGACGGGCCACGAAAGGTCGCTACTCGCTGGGCATCTTCTCTTTCCACCTGTCCTGAGCTCGGCAGCCTGCTCCTCCCCCAGGGCGGCAGGGCCTCGTTGATCAGTGCCCCCAGAGTGTCCACCCCGGCCCCCGCCATTGTAAAATTGTAATCGCGCCATAGGCGGCAGCAGCAGCCACAGCCAGCCATGCCTGCAGCCGCTTGCGCTAGCGGCTCGGCTCCCCAAACTGTCACGTCACGCGGCCCGGCGGCCCGCGCCCCGCCCTTGACTGACTCCTTCTGCCTGGCCCGCGCGCACAGGCTTTGGCAGCCGCAGCCTGCTGCCGGTGCTCTGTCCCTGCTGCGCCTGTTGCCTGCCGGCTGCCGCGTCGGCGCCTGCGTGGCCTGTGAGCACCCAGTTCCTATCGTCAGCTACCGCCGGATCAAAGTGGCATGCTGCCCCCGGCCGCGCGCCTGCCATGCACGCGCAACGAGATGCTAACCTTGCTACTACTACAACCGCATGCCGCCGTTGTATGCATGTGTAGAGCACTGTCTTCTTGTCGTCGCGGGGTATGCACTGTGGGGATAGGCACTCGTCACGGCGATTCACCAGTAGCAGTACTGCTAGACAGATAGGTTTTGGGAGTTGGGACACTGGAAATGCATGCGAGCTAGCACCCCCGGCCCCTTCGTCAATGTCATGTAAATGTAATCCTAGATTACCTGGGTCTCTCCTGATCAAGGTTGTTGGGTAAGGGGCCCTGGCCGAGGAGATTAATTGTGTTTGTATTTGCAGGATTTGCTTGGGACCTGTAAACCTGCCGGAACAAAATGGCGAAGGAAAAAAAAAAAGCTTTCCTAAGGCGCCCACCCACCGATATCATCTACATTGTATTATCGATCATGCAGAAATGGACCTATCTACTTATGGAGGAGGACAGAGCTCGGGTGGAAGATATGAAGGAGGAGATCCCAAAGCAGTGTTCAAGCCTAGTTTCTGCTTAAATTCAGATGGTGTCGAAATCTAATCCTTTGATGTAGTGGTGTAGTTACTTCTTGCTTTGTCTTTGAAGCTGATATCCCCAGCATGACGATGTATGGTGACATTGCTTTCTAAAAAGTATAGTTTATCACTTTTCAAAGAAAATATAAACTATCAACTCCAACTAAATTTATGAAAAAACAATATCAATATTTATGACTTTAAATAGATGGTTTTTGTTGTTTATAACGTATTTCAAAATGATATTTTAAAATTAGCTTATTTCATTTTTTTTATCCTACCTTTTGCTCATGTCTGGGAGTGGCAGGATAGGGTAAAGTTGAAGTGCCACATATAATGGCACGGTAAATCTGCCACACTGACCATGCTTGCTTCCGCCATATACTCAGTGTGGCACGACAACGACACTTTATCGCACTAGAGAGATTGGCACGACACCACCTGACAACTTCATGGCCCTCAATTATCCTCGCTAAAGCCATAACTGCAACCACCACCCCACACCCCCCACCTCCCTCCCCCAAATATGGAGACACATCATCTACTCAAGTCTTAGGCTGTCCGCACCGGCTCTCCCAAAAAACTGTGCAGCGGCATGGTGGTGGGATTTTCAGCGTCATTGCGTTCGTCCAACTGCTCCCGTTAGTCTCCGACATGTCAAATAAAAAAATGGATAACACATCAAAAACCAAATTAAATTCGATTGCTAAATTAAATTCCGTTGCAATTAATCCTTCAAAACTAGATCTCACATGGATATATTTAGATGAAGTAATACAAAAAAGTCTTATATTGATATATGTCATATTGATATAGTCATGCAATCTGACCGGATTATATCTATATACAATAGAATCTTTAGTTTTCTTACGAGAGATCCACATGTAACAATACTTATATATACTACCCACACACAAAACGCACAAGCAACACCTGCCATCATTTATATTTTTGACGTAGGGTACACAACGCTTTACACAAAGTGCACAGCAATACCTGCCATCATATATATTTTTGAGGCAGGGCACACATTCTTATACAAAGTACACAAGCAGTACATGCCATCATATATATATACACAACCAGTATAACCTTCTGTGTCCCATTTGCTACTCCTGGTCTACTGTGCATGATCCAGCAGTGCTAAAAATCATCAACACCGCTACTCCTGGTCTACTGTGCATGATCCATCAGTGCTAAAAATCATCAATACCGACCCTTCCCAAATGTATTTTATCTCATCCAAATAATTTAGTATGATACAACATTCCTCGAAATTAGACATGTGCGCACATAGTATAAATGTTCCATTTTAGTGATATGCACGATGCCAAGTGCTATGTACCTTAGAATATTTAAATCTAAATTAGGACATGTGTTATTGTTACAACAAGAGCACATTATTAGAGTTCCGAGTCTTACAAAAAAATAATTCACTATACTCTCCTTATTTACTCAAATTTGTTTAGTTAATTAATGAGCTAAAAGTACATGTTCATCAATTGCTTGGACATCGATTTCTAAACATCAAGACTGAATATTACTTGAATAGCTAAAAAGTACACGCCTAGACAAAATCTTGAAACACAATTTTTACTGGAAATGTATTTATTGTTTGGATTAATTAAATTTAGATATTATATTCTTACAAATGCTTGCTATGTTTTTCATTTAAAACATTGCGGAAAGAAATAGGCAACCGTATAGTTTTAAAATTTTGCGACTGGAATTTTGGAAAAGGTTAAGTTGTAGATGCTTAGCTGAATATCCAGCTCGAATTATGTCCATATAAGATAAGAGGCAGCAACATACACATAACAACCTCTCTAGGTTACATAATAATTAAATTAACAAAAATTGGAAACTGGAACCTAAGTAAGTAGAACAAGAGAGGACACATATAGATATACTACGTTACAGAGAGACATTCTGAGAGATTATCGGGATCGGATAGACATTTAAAGGTGTCTCTCAAGCAACCAGGATATTGCATTGAAGGACCGAGATAGACAGAACCCTAAGCACAAAGGCAGAACACTGAACACGGTATCGATCATTCCGGTGGGGTGAACTCAGAATGGAGAAATCCCCATGCCGGACGCTGCGGCGGCGGCGGCAGCTGCGGCTGCTGCTGCGTAGAGACCGTCCTTGAAAAGCATGCATTCAGCTCCCTCCTGCAAAGCACACAGAAGGAAAAATAAGTGTTGCTCCGGCAGCATATCTGTTGAGTTTCGATTATGGTTTAGTCTCCGTATGTAGGCTCCTTGCTTTACCTGATTTTGCATAGAGTTCTTCTTCAGGCCCTGATCGGGCATGAGACCGAAATGGATATGTGGGAAATGGGCCCACTGATGCGTAGACGACATAGGGGAAAATAAAAGTCAGTATATGCAGTACTGTCTAGTTCTTCAATAGTTCTGATTTTATTATTGAGATAAGAAGTATGAACAGTGCAGCAGTATGTGATGAGAAAGAGGAGTTTTATGTATACGTTCTTGGCAGCCGCGCTGAAAGCTTCCCTGTGAGTGATGTCCGGATTGCTGGCCTTGATGCGCTGGATCTCATCTCTATGCACACAAGTAGCAATATGCATGTTCGTCAAGAGGTGCCACACCGCGCGCACTATGGTAATCAAAGGGAAAAAACTTGTGCGTGGAAATAGCCAACGATGATGAACTCTCTTACTTGATGAAACGGTTGTACGCGGAAGGAACTCTCTGGCGCTTCTCTGCAGCTGCAGGAAATACACAGCCAAATCGATCGAGTTAGCAGCAGAAAAAATAATGAACAATGACGTCCTACTACTGGTAAAACTATATCGATCAGATAGTGTGGTCAGACATGGGCAACCATGGCCAACGTTATTTATGTACAGTACGTGTGTTGCTCGCGGTCCCGTGGAGGATCACTGTTGGATCTCCTGTGCTTCGCACTAGCATCTTTAAACGCCTAGTATTTATTTTCTGCTTTAGTTTTACTTCTCACTGTGCATCAGTGCATGTTTTAATGTCGGGATTTTGGAAGAGTCTACCGTGAACGTACGGAAAAGGATCACACACGGACAGGAGGCACTGTTGAGCTGATGACGTGCAAACTATTCACCGTCCTACTACTTTTGACCAGTAAAAAGGAACCGTTTGTGATGAAGAAAGCTAATATCTCCTCTTTTTTTTAAAAAAAAAAATTCTCAGAGAGCCTCATCAAGAGGATCGATCGAGTCGTGTGTTGTTTTTGCGCGCGTGCAGCTAGAATGAAGATCAGATGGAAATAGCTAGCAAGCAAGTAATATGAGCTATACTATATGGGCCACTCACTTTTGTTCCCCGACGCTGCGCTCTTGGGCAGCTGCTGCGGCGGCTCCTGCAGTGCTGGTTTGGCCGGTGGCGGTGGCGCCATGGACGACATGGCGGACGCGTTGTTGTTGCCACCGCCGCAGGTGGTGTTGTTGTTGATGCTCGTGATGGTGCTCACGCAGGCGCTCGGCGGTTCGGCACTCGGCAGGCTCGGCGCCTGGAACGACGACATCGTCGTCTCAGCATCCTACACACACATAGACATATATATATATATATATATATATATATATATATATATATATATATATATATATATATATATATATATATATATATATATATATATATATATATATATATATATATATATATATATATATATATATATATATATATATATATATATATATATAGTCCATGGCATGCATCAACAATGATACGGTGTGAAAAAGAACGCGCGGGCATGCATGCAGCAGCAGGAAACATATATGTTGGTTGGCTATAGTATTTGCATATGTTTTCTGCTGCTGCAAACACACAGGGATTGACATATATGCAATACGTACAAATAGACTGTGCGGGGAGGTTGGGGAGAGGAGAGCCTGGCCGAAGGGTGGTGGTAGCTGATGGTTGGCGGCCGGCGGCAGCAGGAGGGCGCGGAGGTTGACGTAGAGCAGGTTGCCGCAGTGGCCGCACCGCACGGTGACCGTCTGGAACAGGCTGCTGCACGGCACGCCCACCTGTAGTAAGCAGTGCACACATACATACATGAGCTTTCTCTCTTCATGGAAGAAAGGTCTCGGAGGAACGTACGTGATCTGATCACAGGCGACGACGCTGCATCATTTGTAGTGTACGTACCGCGAGGATGGTGTCGCAGTAGCTGCAGTGCACGTAGCAGATCTGCTCCTGCTCCGACGGCGGAGGCTGCTGCTGCTGCGGCACGAGGTGTTGCTGGTCCAGGTTGAACGTCTCCGGCACCGACGACATCATGGCGCCTGCGCGCGGCCAAAACAAGGCAAGATCCGCGGACGACGGTGCTTCTTCTAGCTGCTTGTGCTGCAGCAGCTCACAGTCACAGGTGCGTTCTTGGCGGAGTGGGTGATGATGCGCTGGGGCGTGAAGCTAGCTAGCAGCGAGGGGCAGGAATGGCTTGGGGCGACCGGATATCGGGTGGGTGTGCACGGGACGGACGGGAGTGTGGTGTGGGGAATGGAGGAGAGGAGAGGATGGAGGTTTATATAGGGGCGTGGCGGGCGGCCGGCCGGCTCGGTTCGGTCCCAGCAGGTCCCCACTGGGATCTCTCGATCATCTCGATGTGATGGACGAGGAGGAGCCGACGGATCGATCGATCGGCTCGTCCCGGCCGGCCGTGACGGATTTGATTGATGGACCTGCCCGATTCGAGAAAGAATCGGATCTGTTGATCCGCCCGCCGATCGATTTGAATGATGATCATGCTCTCTCTCTCTCTCTCTCTCTCTCTCTCTCTCTCTCTGGGCTAGTAGTGGAGAGACAAACGGGCAAACGGCGCGAGGCTGCCTTGTTGCCTGATTGCTGCTCGTTCTTCTTGGGGTGGGGGTGGCCTGGGTGAATGGCCACACCGGCACCACCGCGGGTGCAAACTGCAAAGGCATCGGGGGGCAGGGCAGGGTTAGGCCAGACACGCCAGGCACACAGCCGAGAGAGACGCCAGGCCCCAGCTAGCTCTGCCGGCCGGACTGTGCGAGCAGTGGCAGCAGCAGTAGCCGGTAGCGACTGTTTGTCTGAAAAGCGGGCAGGGCCAGAATGGTGGTGGGGCAGCCCGGCCGGTGGACAGAGTCAGTGGGCCACTGGGCCGGCCGCGCGGCCCGCTTGATGCAAGCAAGATCGATGCCGTCTCGTCGTGTCCAGTCCCGGACGGTGTGGTCACGATTTCGACACGTTCGGTGCAGGGTTAGTCTGTTACAGTAGCGCCACGTTTTTTCGGGCACCGATTTATTAACTGCCACATCCACATCGATGTACTGTAGGAGTATACTCCTTCCTCCTCTCGCTCGTCGATCGATTTTCTCAATTTCTTGTGTCTTTAGGATGATGCAGTCACCATCGTAGGGTCGAGCAACCGAACCGTCACGCTGGAGCTGGACAGGCCAGTTCGGGCATTATGCATGTTGTTACTTGCAATCCAGCAGCAGCAGGTGTGTGTGCGGGCTGGCCGGCCGTGCGCCTGTATATATGCAATATGCTGTTCCATCCATGCCGCAGCTCTCACACAAAGCGCGGTCCTTAGACCAGGTCGCTACTGTTGATACTTGATAGGAGTATCATACCATACCATACCACGCGCGATGCGAGGTTTAGGTCAGGTTCAGGTCCCTTGCGTTCCGCTGCCGCGCGAGCTAGGTACTACTACTAGTATGCCAGAGCTTTGCTCAGCGGTCAGCCTCAGCTTTGCCGACGAGCAACGCCCGCCGAGGAGGTCTGCCTGAGGCCACCACCGGCCGAGCCTGACGGCCGCCGGCCGGGCAGGCGCGATTACAGCATGCCAAAGCAGGGTGATCTGCAGGGCTAGGCAGCTGCCTGCGCGAGAATTGATTGCCCCAACGCGACTAAACGTATTCATACTACTAATAATAAAGAAATGTACGTAATCCGCTCCGGCTTGTCCTTGCTTGTTGCCTGCCCGCCTGGGCTGCACCTGCATGCATGTACGCCTACGATCTTTGAGAGCTCGTCGTAGCCTGCGTCGATGCCCAAGGCGTGCTCTGCGGCCGATCAGCTAGCTAAGCTAGGCTACTGTACTCGCATTGGGCCTTGTTCAGGTGGAATGAAAGTTGCAAGTTTTTCCACTCTTTCTTCATCACATCAATTTCTACCCGCATGTATGGAGCACTAAATATAAGTAAAAAAATAACTAATTACACAGTTTAGTTGTAAATTATGAGATGAATCTTTTGAGCCCAGTTGGTGCACGATTGGACAATATTTGCCAAATACAAACGAAAATGCTACAGGAGTTCAAATGCAAGTTTTTTTGCGAACTGAACAAGGCCCAAATGCATGCAATGCACGGTCCCCTTAGGGTGTCCGCAACGGTGGGCGACGTCGCCAGCCCAAATCCACGTGTAAGACAAAGAGAGGAGGGAAGCAAGCAGCCAGCGAGAGCAAAACGTCTAGCGATTTCACGTTTCCCAAGCACCTGTGGTGGAGGACAGGTGGGGCCAGACAAGAAAAGATGAATAGATTATTTTCTTTTGCTTTCTCTCTCATCCAGCTCACTAACTATTTCGCATGCCTCACTGCGGATGCCCTTAACTAGCTAGGAACCGTGCTGTAATTGGTGCCCGGAAAAAACGACTTAAATGGAGACAAAAGCAGGTTAGGCGCGCGCGCGCGCGGGGCAGAGGTGTATACGACGATCACAGCCACAGGCTCACAGCACCAGCGGACGCCGGGACCAGCCGGCGGTACACTTCCGTCGCTTTCCGCTTGGGAGGCGCCGGGCAGGCGCGGCACGAAAGGCTGCACGCCTTAGCTCCGCTCCGGTGCGTGCCGCCACGCCACGCCATGCCATGCCGGAATATACCGGGCTGCCTCTGTGCTCTCTGCGGCGGCCAGCGGACCGAGGAGGTGGGCCGCGCGCGGCTTGACCTGCTGCACCCCGGTGAAACCGCGATTCCGAGCTGCAAACAGCCGCGCGCGGCCTCGCCGGCCGGTCGGCGTCATGCCGTCATCATAGGGCTGGGCGCCCGTGCCAGGTCCTAGTCGTGTCAGCGTTCACAAGTGGTAGCAACAAAACTTGATTCAACGACCAACGGGCGAAAGCTAGCGTACGCCGACTCGCCGAGCACAGCAATCAAAAACACCTTCTTCACACATGAGCCTGTCACGTGTTCCTTTATTAATTTCCTCGTTCAGTTTGCTCGCCACGTTTCCTTTCTTTGGCGAATTTCGCAGTCTGTCTGTCTGCCGAGACGGACGCTGGTATGCCCGCTAGCTGGTCCATCCACAAGATGCAGATGCATGCGCTACATCGCTACGTATGTATTCCAGCTACTAGACTGCTGGATCCTGCAGGAGGCGTAGGCAGGAATTCTCTGTCGCGTAAAAGCGTGTACACATTCTGCATGCTACTGTTCTTTTTTCACGTTTTGCGAAAAAGCGTACTACAAGCACGTCGACCGTAGTGGTAGTAGCCGCTCCCATCGAGGCCTGGCCTAGGAACCTTGATGATGCTCGATGGATGAATGCAGGGCTAGCTAGCTCTCTGCCTCTTTGACAGTTTGCGCAGTCTCAGCGTGGCAGGCAGGCTAATCGCAGCTTTGACTTGTCTAGCCTCTGCTCATCCTCAGCACCAAGGTCAACTTAGGCCTTGTTTAGATCACCTCCCAAATTCCAAGTTTTTTCACTCTCTCTCCATCACATCAATTTGTAGCAGCATATATGGAGCATTAAATATAAATAAAAAAATAACTAATTGCACAATTTGGTTGTAAATCACGAGACGAATCTTTTGAGCCTAGTTGGGCCACGATTGAACAATATTTACCAAATACAAACGAAATGCTACAGGACTTTTCACTCTCTCTCCATCACATCAATTTGTAGCCGTATGTATGGAGCATTAAATATAAATAAAAAATAACTAATTGCATAGTTTTGTTGTAAATCACGAGACGAATCTTTTGAGCCTAGTTGGGCCACGATTGGACAATATTTACCAAATACAAACGGAATGCTACAGAACTTTTCAATCTCTCTCCATCCCCAATCTAAACAAGGCCTTAGCTTCCTCGTGCTTTTCATCCTCAGCACCAAGGTCAACTTACATTTTCGCTTGCAAAAACTTACTGTACAACCACAAAACTAAATACTCATCGAACATACTGTATACAGTGTATGCCACATTAAAAGGTTGGAGTTGATGTGCAAAGCAATGAATATGATTCTATGCATGAGGTTTCAGCCATTAATATCTCCTTTCACATCACTAGCTCCATCATAACCTTGATATTGACTCGAGTTATAATATCTAGAGGGACATATAAAATTAAAAAAAATAAAACAAGACGCAATGTCTCACGCACACAATAAGAGGAGATATAAAGAATAGAAAAACTAAAGGATGCAATATTTTATATATAGTTAGTTTTTAAGGGACAAAAATGGATATTTAAAATGGCGTTGTACATAGCCCATCAAGGTATTTTTCATCTAATATTTTGATTCAATATTTATTAACAACTGCACCTGGAAAAAATTGTGGATCTGACTGTTTTGGTCGCACCAATATGGCTGACACTACCAAACAACATTGTTGCGCTACAAGTGTTGGCATGACAAGACCTGCTTTCTTAGATGGTGTTTCCAACGCGTGGTAAACTTTCTTGTAGCACTTTCATTGGCATAACAGCATTGTTTTGTCATGCCACTGGGAGTAGCGTGATAAGACTCAACCTTAGAAAAATTGTAGCTTTTCAATATAATGTTGGATGAAAATGAATATTATATAAAAAATCATTGAAGACGTTAAGGAACTCAGAAAGTAATATACAATTTTAGCACCATACAATAATCGTGTACAAGAACTTGTCACATTAGAAAATTAATATACTCTTTATATGATACCAAATAAAGCTACTAATTATATCAAAGTTATAGCTCACAATGTGACAAACATATTTGTACATAGTTCTAGGTTTTTACGTACATTTGTGGTTGTTAAGATGCTTGAGAAAATAATATAAAGTTCCATCACATATTACTTATGTACCGGGGCTTGTCGTCTCATGAAAATTCTATTTTTCTTGTATGGTGTCAAATGTAAATAGTTTTATTTCAATGTTGTAGCTATCGATGACATCAACAATTTTATAATTTTGAGGCCTTTTATTTGAGAGTGTTAAGATGCTCAAGAAAATAATACAAAATTTATGAGGCATATTAATTGTGCAACATATCTTATCTTTTTAGAAAGATGTATATTATGTTTTTGAGCATCTTAATGTGCTCAAATGGCAAATCTAAAAATTGGAAAGTTATAATTTCATCAAAATGTACAATTTTCATATAAAAATAATCTTCATCTGCTATCGTGTCAAAGAGTTATGTTTGCTCTAAGGTCGAGACTTGACAAAACAATACTGCCACGACAAAGCAAGTGGCGCAAGGTTGTTCACATCAAAACACCGTCTAACGTGGCAGATCTTGTCGCACCAATGCATGTGGCGTGACAAAAATAGTCATATCCACATTTTTTTCTAGGTGCGATTATTATTAAAATATTGAATAAAGGGATGAAAAATGGAAAAAAAAAACCACCTGTTAATAAGTGATATCACTTTTATCTGCCACTCTATTTCATGACGTGTCTCACAAGGGCACACGATGGGATAAAAAATAGAAAATAAAGTATGAAATGTATTATATATAACTATTAACATGGAGAGGGAATGAATGAAATATCATAAATTAGAAACTAAGCCATAATTGAGGTCTCATGAAACTGAAAATATGGGATTGAAAAATAGGAAAACTAAAGGATAGAATATATCTCTAGTTAATTTCGAAAAAGGACAAAAAATGGAAAATAGTAAGCAAATGCTTACCATTGGGCTATCATGATCTATTTGTAAATGTAGCTGCAAATTTACTTATATATAAAGGATAATAATCAAGTGCTAAATAAGTATAGGCTGACAGGATATGCTGTGGCCCACCTATTTTGTCTATTTTGTTGAGTGAAAATGATTTGTTTCTTTTACAAAAATATGTTTTTAGGGCACTCATTGGACACGCTTTTGGTCCATCTTAAAAAAAAAATACCATGACCGACCAATGAGTGGGCAAGTCGTATCCTGGAGACAGTAGCAATGGAGATGTTCGTCAAAGGCTTACTGAATAGTTTATTATTACATCTTGCGAGCTTTTGGGGGCTTGTTTTTATGCCTGAGACTTGTTTCATAGTAAACTTTGATGAGTGCATAACTTATGCAGAGATATAAAAAAAATGGCATCTATCGCTTTAAAAGTTAGTCGCACACACTGGACAAGCAATCATTATCCTTTAATTTATTTGTCTTTGTGTTCAATGATGCTTTCAGCCTATTCGACCCCCTATATATTCAGTGCAATAGCGCGTGTAATCTCTCCATGGATTATTCCCATCATATTGGACGTTCTTATGTTCCCAATATATTTAGCTTTAAAAATAGAACGACAATAGAGATGCACTTGTATACATGAACAAATTGACAATACAAATAGGCATTGTCTTTGATACATTAGCTATAAATCTTCACGAATCACCAGATCAGTTGCTAAAGCCCCTTAGCTTCAGCTGTTAGCTAACCTTATTAACACCAGACATTATGCCAACTTATGCATGGAAGCGTAACCTACTCGGTTACCCTTTATTATGTACACACCATTCTACCATGACACATGAATCGGTTGGTTACTTATATATACTATATTACGTTACATCCAGCACACCTCAATGTTATTAGTTGTGTAATGATGGAATAATGCACTACTCCAGTGATTTAGTGTGTATATGAATATGTATATCGTTAGTGCTAGCATTTCCACAATTCATTGTCCCCTCCACAAGAGACTGACGTTGACACATAGTCCAAGGCCTCTTCTTTCTCCTCAGCATGCTGAAACACCTGTGCTGGATTGGAGTAGCAGCTAGGTGACTCCTTAGAGGTGGTGTCGCCATGGCTGATGAGCTGGGACGCCACGAACTTATCGAGAGCTCGCCAGTCTGTGCCGGACACATCCCCGGCCGTCAGATAGAGCGGCTCGGCCTGGAGCTCCTGCACGGTGTAGCGAGGGGCGCCATGCTCCTGCGTAAGGCCGCATGGCTGGAGAGTAGTGGCTACTTGGCCAATAAGGTCAGGGAGCTTGGGGCTCTCCAGCTGAGGGAGCTGCTGTAGGAAGTGCTCCTGGGGAAGGAGGTGGTGGTACTCCAGCTCCACCTTGCAAGGGTAGCCGCTCTGCTGCCTGTGGTACATCATGGCGCTCTGCTGGTGCTGCGCCGCCTGCCTCGGCGATCCGAGCTCCGGCGCCATGAACCCCGCGTGGTCGTTGAACCAGTAAGGGGAGTCCCCCCATTCTTTGGACAGTCGCGAGTCGCTTCCTGAACACCCTGCAGACAACCCATCCTTCTTCCTGATTGACATGCATGCATATATATAACCTTTTGTTAGACAGGTGCTGAATATATACCTAACACGCGCGTAGGATACTGACAATGCATCACGCATAAATGACAGTATGACACTAGGGCCTTGTTCATTTGAAACTTAGGTGAACAAAGTATTTGTCTGGGCCCAACTAGGCTCAAAAGATTCGTCTCGTATTTACAACAAAACTGTATAATTAAAATATTTAATCTTATATACGTAAATTGATGTGATGGATTTGCAATTTCATTGGTTGCTCCAGGCGAACAAAGTATTCTGGGAATTAGTAAATAAAAATAATCTTACGTACGTGTGGAATTCCATTTTCGTTGGTCTCCAGGCGATACTCGTGCATGATCCAGTCTGATTTCTGTCCATTGGGCGCTCGACCTTTGTAGAAAACCAGTGTCTTCCTCATCCCTACGAGGCAGTTCTTCACATAGATCGGCTTGTCTCTCCCTGTGGCCTTCCAGAAACCGGCCGTCGTCGCTCTGTTGGTGCGAGTGCCGGTTGGGTACTTCTTGTCCTTGTGGCTGAAGAAGTACCACTCGTTCTGATCTTCGGCTCCAATCCTGCACTTTTCTGTTTCATTGTCATTCGTAGAAGTGGGTTAGAGGCTTACAACCATTGAGCTTCATGCATATATAATAACTTATTCCACGCATGCTATGAGTGTACGTATTGCTACGTTAAAATACATGCTTTATGTTTCATGCAACCTTGAAGTACAAATCTGAGTTTAGATTGACATACCCTGTAGATCCCAAGGCTCAATTTTGTACAAATCCACATCTTTTATAACATCCAAGTCTATCTTCTTCAGTGCTACCTTTTTCCTAAGGTAGTAATCAACGAGTTCCTCATCAGTAGGGTGGAAACGAAAGCCAGGAGGAACATGTGTGAAAGCGTCCATCTTCTTCTGAGCCAAGTTCTTATATGCAGCTCGTGGTAGACGTCGAGCAAACCTCACTGCAACATGGTGAACAATGCTATCATTTAGCCACTTTTGTTGTCAGCTACTTCTTTTAAAAAAAAACTTCTGTTGTCTGCTACTAGTTGTCTGATGTGTGGGGGCTATCTATTTTTGTACTAGCTCATGCAAAATAAATGATAAGAATGTATGACTGTCCTTCCTGTTAAAGAATATAAAAGATTTGAACAAGCAACGAAAGCTTTTTTCTGATTACAAAAATTGACCCTTGGTTTCTATATAGCGATAAATAATTTAAAAATATTTGAAAACACTTGTGGTTTTGGACGAAATCCCATCAAGGGGTCTCCTCTGTTGACCATAGAAAGGTATGTAGTTTAAAACATAAAAATCATATGTATAGATTTATCCTAAATAGTGCTTCCTCCAATGCATGATCTCTAATATGACGTTTTGATAAATGATATAAATATACATGATGCATTTATTTTTTTCATAATAAATCTATTAATACCGGACTTGTGATGTCAATCTATATAGGGATCCCATCTATATAAAGTCTTAGACAGCACTACTAGTGAAAAGTAAATAAGAACTGACTTAGGACGAACCTAGGTAGATGTACTTGTATTTGTGACCGGAGTACTTCCATAGCCTCATAGATATGATATGACTTATTATATTACAAAGATGCAATTTGAATGTGTAGATTATATTTATCTAGAATAGTACTTCCATAAACTAATTGTATAAATCTATTAGGTTTCATATAGATATAGATATAGATTCTAATAGAAAATAGTGATCAAAATTACAGCTTCAGAGCCTATGAATGATAAAAAAAACAACTTCAAGCACCCCCTCCATCCCTTTAAAAGAGTCACTATAGGATACGTGTGGGTCAAACTTTCTTAACTTCGACTAGATTTGTAGAAAATATTTACAATATTTATATATCTAATGATACTAATTATGTACCATAAATATTAGTATTTTGTTATATATATTTGATTAAAGTCAAAGATTGTTGACTTTTTGGGAAGGAGAATGACCCCTTTTTAGGGTCAGAGTAGTATATGTGAATTGAAGGAGTACTTCTTTCATGTAACCAATCTGAATCATTTTATTTGCTCCAGCGGTTAAGAAATATCTTCCAAAACCCTTAAATGACAAATAATTTAGAATGGAGATAGTAGTTTTAGTTTTCCATGAGCTCTAAATGTTTATTAGAAAAGGTTAGAATCATTACATGGCACTGCATATATAGGTAGCTAGGTTGCTACCGAGGGCGGGTCCATATAAACAATAAGGTGTGTGGCACCCTCAAGTAAAAAAAAAAAAAAAAGTGATTCGGGTTAATTTTTCACTATACACACCTTGATGGTACCTCTCGAATTTATTCTAGCTTCACCCCTGCTAATGTACAATTAATACTTCTGCCATACGATTACTCGGACAAAATCCCAATATCCTGCTTTGTTTGTTTCTTTTGTGTCAATGAAGCTAGATTTCTACCCTCGTGTGGA
Source organism: Chrysopogon serrulatus (assembly GCA_015844335.1). Taxonomy (NCBI): domain Eukaryota; kingdom Viridiplantae; phylum Streptophyta; class Magnoliopsida; order Poales; family Poaceae; genus Chrysopogon; species Chrysopogon serrulatus. The sequence goes on along the minus strand of JADLZL010006292.1, from coordinate 45,730 downwards.
GACCTTTACGTTGAATAATTAATTGGTTAAATTAATGTTCAAAGATGACAGCATGGTAAAGAAAAAGACTTCAACTCAGAGTAATTTACTATCTCGAAAACATTTGGCGAATATATCCTGAGGGAAAAGCATTAGTAAATCTCATAACCATATTAGCGCATGCATGTTTGGTTTCCTCTAACCCAGAAGTACAAAGATTATTGTAAATCCCGACAACAGTTTGCCTTAATTTTTCAGAGTTTGAAAACACTGACTGTAGAGTAGTAGCTGGACTATCGAAACCTACGATAATTAAGGTGGAATATAGCTGATATTACCTGAGTTAGCTAGCCTGTTAATCTATGCCTTTCGTGGCGTCGTGCGGGCGTGCCAAAGCTTCGCCGGCTTTACGTACTCTCCGTATAGCACGCCGACTGCAAGTACTGGAGCACCAACACCGGGGCAACGCTTCGCCGCTCCCTTTCCTCGCTCGCCGGCCGGCCCGCGAATAATCGATCGGCGAATTAAACCGCTGTACGCGCGCAGACCATGCATGCATCATCGATCAGCCGCAGTTCAGCAAATGAGCGAGCCAGCGAGAGTGAGAGCTAGAGATCAGGAGGAGAAATAATTAATGGAGGGTACCTTAGCTTGATGTGCTGCCGGGATCTGATCGGAAGCTCCCTCAGCTGATCGGCAGCTCGCTCGCTCGCTGTCGTCAGCCGGAGGGTCGTCGATGATATGGAGAGAGAGAGAAGGGGGCCGGCCGGGGATAAGGCCGCGCGCGGCGTGGGGTATATATGGCGGTGGCCGGCCGGTGCGTGGCGTGGTGGGTGGCGCCGGAAAGCGCGGATGGATTGGGGGCCAAGGCTAGCTGGGTGAGCAATCCAGGAGCAGCGCGGGCGGACAGCGACGCGGAGATCTCCCCCGATCTCTCGCTCCCCCACTCCCCCGCGTTTTTCTATTGGCCTTCTTCGCCGTAACCGCCACCTCGCCTCACCCGCCGACGACAGCGACTGCCATCGATCGATGATCCACGGTCTGTGCCGGCCGGCCGTCCGGCCTCTCAGCGATCTATCGACTTCGACCACCACCTCCCCGGTCCTTGAGCCAGAAACGTGCGAGAGGTTTCACTCCGCCAGTGCGCGCCAAGCTTATGTAGCTAGCGAGCTAGAGGGGCTTGGCCTTCTGGATATAGCATGCAAGAAAAGATGGGCGGTGCCAGACGCGAGTTGAGCGACAAAAGGCCGGATGCAACTTGCTCTGCCAGACTGCCACCACCTTTCTCCTTCTCCTGAATTCAGACGGTGTGGTAAAAAGGTGTTGCTACTCTTTTAATTTCACCTGTCGGTGATGGGCAATTGTCACATTCGATCTGAGACTGAGAGCCTTAACCGAAACGTGCATCGGCGTGTGTGGCCCTAAAAGCCAAGTTATTATGGCTATCGATCAACCGCGATCGATGGGATGCGTTCTTCTTTTTCCTCATCATTGTATTGTAACCTACTAATCGATCGATCGGTGAATCGATCGCAACCACGCCACCACTCTCTCAACCAGACGTTTAGCAGGTTACAGGTGGTGTGTTACATGCATGTGTTCATCCACACTTCACTTTGTTTGTTAGCTAGTGACTGTGGCCCAAGGTTAGCTATCGATCGATCTGTGCAATTATACGTGGAATGATTGCTTCTGTTACCCACACTCTCAGACTGTGCATGTCTTAGTATTAAGCTCTTGGTCTGGATCAGTGTTAACGCTGCAACTATCCACGGTTGGTCGTGTCTGCTAGTGCTAGAGCTAGCTGTCAGTACCACAACCCATTCTTCCTCTCTCGACCTGGCGCTGATGATGGTCGCTCTCAGGTCGGCTGGGCCCGTGTCTCGACCGACCCAAGTATATTTTGGATGGAGACCTTCCTCCAAATGGAAACCCATTGCCACACAAGGCAAACGCCTCGGACACTACTAGTGCTCGTACCCTTCCACCTTCCTGAAAAAGAGGCCAAAAGGATCTTACCAAGCCTTTCAAGATACGTCACGTTTATTGAACAGGACCAGCAGCTAGCAGGGCTGCCTAGCTAGCTAGCTACGTGTCATTAGTAGCTAATTAATTAATTTTGCTATATATTCTGGCAAGAGCTCGCTAGAGCCAGCCAGAGAGCTTGATGGGGCTTCTGTCCATCTTCACTGTAACCAAAAGTTTTACCATCATCTGATAATACTATGATGCACCCATCATGGACCAGATTAAATTGTGTATATCGGAGCAGCAGCAGCAGCAGCAGTAGTATAGGTTCCGATTGTCAGGCATATATATATTTTATAAGTAGATCAGATGTGCATGCAGTACAAGGGAGTGCGTGTTAAACCTGATTAAAGATAAGTAGTTCTAGATCAGATGAGGGCATGAAGGCAAGACAAAACTGAATAGCTAGGGCTAGCCGTGTGGGGCGGGCGGCCGGGCGGCCGGCGTGTTGCAGAGTTGCGGTCAGGCAGATGCGGCGGGCGGTCCGGCGTGGGCTCGACCTGATGATTACGCAGCACTCACTACTTTATATCTCAATCCCTTTTGCTCTGATATTAAAATTGGACCGGCTGGACCATTAAGGTTGAGGCAGAAGCAGAATATTGTTAGACACCAAATCTACATCAGATATATGGATTACAACAATACTAAAACTGTGGAAAAGCTAGGCAATATGCAAGCATCCAAAAGACCAAGACCACTCTCTTTTGTAATTAAGTGCGAACAGCTTAATTAGGCAAGCCCCCCTTGGCTATATGAAAGCAACTCTCTGGTGGTCACACGGTGCCTTCGCATGCTCTCGCTCGCTACTAGGCGTGGTCCTCAGTGTGACATGCACGCCCTTCCCTCGCACGCAAGAATGAGAGCTGGCTTTTGTCAGTTCATACATACTGCATGCTGTTGCTGTTGCAAGATGAATAATCTGCACATGCACATTTCATCGACCCCGGCCCTCCCTGTCAGTCTCTGATCAACATCCAGCGAGCGATGTCATGCATATGCACATATTTCACGTGCGTGTGCACCAACTAGCTAGCCGATCTGGCAGAGAATGAAGAAGAACCCTAGCTAGATAGGTCTATCGATCATCTTCCCCAGCTATACCATGCATAGCTGATGCTTTTTTTTTTTTTTTTTGAAAACCATAGCTGATGCTTTGTGCTCTCCCTGTGGCATGCCTTGAGCTCAAGGTTAGGTTACGAGTCTTATCTTTCCATCCGAAAGAGAAAGGGTTAGGAGCTTTTATTTGGCAGTCGACACGTACTACCTTGGCAAAAAAACATAAACTATATATCAGGGTTGTGGGCGTGGGACAGATGGCGATCGATGTCCGGAGCAACCGGCATTGGCGCCGGGGAGTACGTACTCGCATGCTTTGGGAATACACAAAGAACTGATCGATCGAACAAGTGGATAGAATAGGAGATGCCGATGCCCTTTTTGGCTGGATGGCGATGCATTCTAGGATGTTTTATTTGGGTGGACAGCAGTTGTGTGCTTGTTTGTTGCTAGGGTGGTGCGGCCGTGCATCTTCTTGCATTGGGGAGAAGTGAAGCAAAAGGACTGTGCGACACGGCGCATCATCTTGGCCACCTGCAGACGTCATACTGGGGCCGGCCGGCCTCCATTATTATTTATTTGAACGTACTGCCTTACACTGAGAGTCCTATATTAAGTTTCATGTTATCATGTATATTTAGACTTCAGTCATGATTAGGAGCTCTCTGATGAGCAGCTTCTGATTAAATGTTTAGTCTGTAAAGTTTGTAGACACTTGCTGTCAAACAAAAGGAGCAAGGACTGAGTATGGTCTGGCTTGCAACGACGACTGAGCAAGCATACAGTGAGCTAAGCTAGTGCCAATCTCTGAACAAGCGTGAAGGCATTGGTCAAAAAGTTTGACGCGCGTGCTCATTTCTGTGCTTCGCCAGCACACTCGAGTAGCAAGGCAGCAACGCCTGTTTCTGTGCTCCTGTAGCAACGCCTGCATGCGTCCCTGTTGGTACGGTTCGTCAGCTGTTATTTAGAAATCCCGTTTGCAGCTACAAGAAGAAGCAGGTAATTAACGAACACACACGACAAAGTCGACAGGGTAGAGTGCTGAGGCTCATCAAGTTCAAGACACGCAGTACATGAGACATGTGAGTGAGTACGAACTCGATCAAAAGCTGGTCCTGCTAGTCTTGTCAGAATCGAACCCGGGCGAGACGCCGTGCTCGATTGCCTTCGACAAGACACAGGGCATCATCAGTGCCCCAGTACCAGCGAGACGCCGTGCCGGGCGGCCGGCATTCCTTATCCACTTGCATGCAGAATACCTGCGATAGATCATCATCAGCACCTGCACCTTTTCCACCGATCAACGAACTGCATATCATCATCAATGCACCTTTTCCACCCCTGCATATGAGTCGGCCTCGTATTGCGGCGGCGCGCGATCTGCCGCTCATCGCCGGCGAAATAGGAGTTCCAAACGCCGGAATCCCTGACGACGAAGAGTAGCCTAGCCTGCGTCATATCGATCGCAAGGTCTGGCCGGCCCATGTCGGCCCGCCGCACAAATCATTGGCGCTGCAGCGGCTGCGTCCGTGCGCGCGCGGTCCTTCCGCCGTCCGCCGTGGCGGAACCTAACTGGCCGCCGTAGGGGAGGGCGGGCAGGGGCAGCCAATGGGATGGGACGTTGCGGGCTCGGCAATACTCCCCGGGCCCCGCCGCGCACCCGCACGGCCGCACCTGCCGACCCGCGTACTACGCCATCATGGCTGCCCGCGCACGAGCTAGCGTAGCGTCTGCCTCTGCCGCCACCAACAGTCAGTAGATGTGTTTTCGGATCATGTATGCGATGTAAATTTGTAGTAGATGTCTTTTAGATCATAATACACATGCAATGCAAATTAATATTTTTTTTGAAAGCGTTTGTTAAGGGGTCGTTAGAAACGAAATATACATCCTGTGGCTTGGCGGCGTGCTGCCATGGGCCGATAGTAGGGGGCGAACACTTACACAAGACACCAGCTTAAACGGTGAACCTTAGTGAGTTGTATTAAGTGGCAAACTATTGTACGACTATGGAACCCTGCGACGTCAAGCACCTAACACGAACAGAAGCGCCAAACTCCTGAAGCCAGCCGCGATAAAGGAATCACCTTCGTCGCGAATGAGGGCAAGCACCTTGGCCGGCCACATGGAGAGGTTGCGCTCCTTCTAGACCTCACAGGAGACAATCAGAACGAGGGTGTCGAAGCCATGCCTGAAGAGGTTCGGCACCAGTGCCCTTGCCTGCATCCACCAATCCACCAGAGAGGAGTCATCGCGCGGGGTAAAGGTGTCGGAACTCTACTCTCGTTTGCAGCCGGTGCCAGACCTCACACACGAAAACACAGGATACCAAAAGATGATCGGTGGATTCGTCGGCCTGGTCACACAGTGTGGGGTTAGCATTTTGCTAGAGGCCATGGTGCATTCGTCGGTGTTCCACCATCTAGAGGCGCCCGTGCAACTTCAGCCAGAAGAAAAAATTCACTTTTGGCGGGACTGGTGCACTCCATGCCTCCATGGCGCTGATCAGCGAAGTTTTTCTAGCGAAGAAGGCACGACGGAGGAGGTGGGGTAGTCTTCCGCTGTATTTTGATACTTTAGTTTGTGTTCGATCGGAGACAGAAGCAATGTGTGGAGGACAGCAGGTGACAGATTTGTTTATCTCGCCCAATTTGCATGCGGGTTGTCTAGGCTTGCATCTAGATGTCCAGGATGTTCGTGGGAGTGGGGCGACAACTTGAGGGTCCACTTCGCTGAGGAAGTGGTTTCTACTGTTGGCAGGTGGGGCGACATTAGAACATAGATGGTATCCCAAAACCATCACCCTCTAACTCAAACTTGACATCAACATGACCCTGTGCGCACGGAATTTTGTGACGAAAATGTTTCATATTTTAAGGGCCTAATTGGTTTGCTACCAATTTTTGCCTAGCCAAAATCACGGCATGCTAAAATCTATAGGTCATCAATTGGTTCAATGCCAAATAATAGGCACTAATATTTATGGCTAAAGTTTTGGCAAGTCTCTAAAAGGTTCTTAAACTATATTAAAAAAGAAAATTGGCAAGCCTTGATTTTGGTACTCATCCAAATACACACCTAAGTTTTTTTTGCCCTAACTTTGGCAACCTTGACTTTGATAAGCCACAATTTTGGCTTGCCATGGTTTTGGTTGGGCAAAAAAATGGTAGCCAACTAATTAGACCCTAAGTGTATCAGATTAAAAGATCTTCGCCGAGAAGTGCTAGCTTGGCATCGCTCTAAATTCTCGTAGAGATGTTTTAGAGCTAGGTTCGCTCAAGAAAGATTTTAGGAGATGGATCATAATAAATTATCAAACCATTGGACAATTAGGTTAGATTCTGATTAAAAATATATTTAAAGTAAACAAGTTATATAAATAAAAAGAATTCTTTTTGTTGTGGGAGGTTTCAGTTATGAAATTGGCTTTATGACACTGAAATATGTTTTCTTGCTCGTGGGACTGCAGGGCACATGTACCTAGAGCAAAGAAAAACGGTACAATGTCCTACAACCAATTCCAAGAACGACCAGTGTCCTATAACATAAAAAAAATATGCTTCATTTTTTTTACTTTTTATGGACAAATAACAACTTAATACAACCATTTTAACTTATAATTACATTTCAAAATAATTAAATAAAAATAAAATCACTATTACATAGTGGAGACTAAAAATAATTAAATGCTTAGCTATAAGTCAAATAATATGATACAAGGTTTTTTTTTAGAATTATATGATACAAGGATATATATATATATATATATATATATATATATATATATATATATATATATATATATATATATATATATATTTTTTAAGCAGATGATACAAGGATATATGACCAGGACAACCAATATAGGTGCTGTATGGTTCAGCGATTTCGGCCCGGTAACTGTTCCACTTCACAGTGCAAACCGGTCTCGTTGGTCTTTGTTTGGTTCGAGCAGCCCGTAAACGATCGCGGAGGCAACGGATTCCGGCCCATATACACCTATTATACCGCTGCTTAGCCTCCTCTCTAATGTAAACCAAAAAAAAAAAAAAAAAAAAAAGGTCCCGGTAGCCGATCCCATCACCGAGCGGCGGCATCGACTCCTCCCCACGCGACCTCACCTCGCGACGCGACCCTCGCGGCTCGCCGCCCGCCGCCGCTGCTGCCGCCGCCGCCGCCGCCGCCGCCGCCGCCGTGACTCGCCGCCCGCCGGCTGCAGCTCCTCCCGTCCCCACGCGAGGACAAGCCTCGCGACCCGCGACGCCGACCAGGTTCGCCGCCGGAAGGAGCTTCGCCGTTCCCACGCCAAGACACCGCACCGGTGAGGAAACCTCGCTTTTATCCGAAAATAAAAGAGAAGCACTCCTAGAGCCAACCAAATAGCGTATTCTGTTCCCAAGTAACGTATTCTGTTCCCTTGCAACCATTACCGCCGGCAACGGGTCCCATTACCATTCCCTTAACAGCACCTGAACCAAACGGCACGGGTAATCTGTGGGAGGTGGAATACCTAACGCTGTTACCGGGCCCAAGTTTAACCCTAGCAATTTCAGGTCAGGTCGATTGTGTCCTGAAGCTCTTTGTGTTTAAGTACTCCCACCTGGTGTTACTGTGTGAAAGTGGAATCTCTAAGCTCTGCAAAGGTTGAGTGGCATATCAAGTTTAACTGCAACATAAGAGTTTGAGTGACATTTCTGCATGTACGTTGTTATTGTAGTTTCATCTCATCTGTAGTGGTGATGCAGTAGCCAAGAAAGTAGCAAATAATTTTGTGGCTTTCCTATTCGATGTTTATTTTAACCTTGTTACATGTTTTTTTTTTTTTTTTTTTTTTTGTCATTGTAGGGTTTCTGGTGGCTAAAATTTGTGGCTTTCCTATTCAATTTTTCTTTTAACCTTGTTACACATTTTTGTCATTGTAGGGTTTGTGGTACCAATTCATTCTGAATGACGGATCTTACGGATATCGGTTGCTGCAGTTGCTTTAGCTTTTTAAGAAAGTCCAGTATACCTGTACGTCAACATCGGGATACTGATGGCATGTTATCTGAAGATTTACTGAAGCGCCAATCAGCTGAAGATCTTGATGGAAGTTTTTACACCGGAGATGATCCTGATGTAAGCCTTTATAATGGGGATGATCTTGATAGAAGCTTCTATAATGGAGATGATCATGATAGAAGCTTCTACGATAGAGATGATACCGACTATATTGAGGGAAATGATGATGGACCACCAAAGAAGAGTTCTGAAGATATTATACAGTCAAGAAGTCAAAATGGCTTTGCATGTAGAGAGATCCCAGTTAAAGAGACTAAAAAAGTATTTCGTTCAGAGGTATCTCTTTTAAGGTTTCAGAGTATTTTGTCTAACTGTCTATTTACTTACATTTCTATATTTGAAACAATGCTATTGAGATCACACATAGGCTAGTCTAACCCCTCATAAAAACCCGCCTTATATAATTATAACAGGCAACTGACATGTGACTTCTTTTATTAGTTTTTTTATGTTTTTACCATTTAGCCTTGCCTAAGATTATCTTTTAGAAAAATAAATAGACTTATTTATCAAAAAGGTCTTGCCCCATTTTTGCTACAAAAACTCAAAACTATGCATTGTATCATTTGTAGCATTTTGCCCTTTGAAGTGAACACTGTTGGTGGAGTGCGATACGTGCATCTTTATATTTTTGGGTGCCGAATAAATTAACCATTTTTAAGAAGCATTTTGCCCTTTGAAGTGTCACACGTCATGACTTCCCATTAATTAGAGGGTAAAATTAGGGGAATTAGAGGTGGATTAGTGGGAAGGAACGGCAGCCCTAGGGCTGGCCATGCCTAGAGGGAGGGAGGAGGCGGTGGCAGCAGCACACTGCAGCCGACCAGGCATGTGGTGGGCGGCATGGGCGCATGGCCACAGTGGCTATGTGGGCGTGTGCGGTGGTGCTGGACAGGGAGAGAGAGGAGGTAGGTTTTACCCTAGATTATTATTGCTTAATATCGAAGGATACATCTCCCTTTATATTTATAGGGAGGACTCGGCTCGACTCAACCTGACTCAATCCTAGCTTCTGGACTCTTCCTAACCCTAAACCTAAAATGGGTTTTGCAACGTGCTACGGTATCCGCGGGTACTATAATACTATTCACGCAGGTCCTGTGACAGTATTTTTTGGTTGACATCCCGATCAACATGTACATCCTCTATGCATGATAGGAAAAGCCTGTTTTTACTTCCCTAGCAAAATCTCACTTCATATGATATATTTACATATACAAGCATAACATTTGAGAGTACTGCAAAGCATAACTTTTCATTGATTTCACTGTTCTGATTAGCCATCAAAGAGCTTGGCTGGGTTTATTGCCTTCTTAGTTCTAATAACTGACTTTTGCATGCTGAGTGAAGGTAGCAAGTTGTATGAGAGAATTTACCTTTTGCATTGAACACTACAATAATGTATTGCTGTTACTTTTGGCATGTTAAGGATGAAAATGGTAATAAGATGGTCAATCAATATGTCCACTTGGGAAAGATTGGTTCTGGAAGCTACGGCAAAGTGGTAAGATACCTTAGATATGTTGATATAAATGTTCCAAATAGATGTCTAAATTCCTTTTACTTTGCTGCTGAACAGGTTCTGTACAGAAATATTAAAGATGGGAAGCTGTATGCAGTGAAGGTATTGCTCTCGGCTACTCTCTTATGTTCGTAGTATACATGCCTTTTTTATGATACATTTTCATCATAAGCAGGCTTTCACGATTACATATTGTTGTCAAGTATCACAACTATCTATTTTCTACTTGTAGCTGTTAGTTATACTTTCTTTCTTTCTAATATGTTGTACTCTATGTTTTGGCTGGTAGCTAATTTGCTTGTTTCAGGACTTAGTTCAGTCTCACCATTTCCTTTTCTTTGCTGTCAACACTGTTATTATCAGCCCTTGTATATGTGCTGGGTGCATGTGCTGCTGTCTCACTTATGGAATTTTAGCCTTTTCCCTTCCCTTTCAGGTTCTGAATAAGCCTTACATGATGAAAGTACGTGTTGTACGCACAGAAACTGCCATGACAGATGTTCTTCGGGAGGTGATGATTTAGTCAGCTTATCTGTCCTTGCATGCTCGCATTTTCTTATTGCAATGCATATGCGACTTAGTTCTCTTTTAAAGTTTTTGTACATGCTTTCAAGATGCAATCTCTCTAGGATCTATCATGCATAAGACAGCCATTCCAAATGCTAATTGATGTTGTTGTGTCTGATACTTGAACATGTAAGTAACTGTAGGGAACTTTTTCTTGTACCGGGAAATCTTGTTTTAGGCTCCCAACTGTTTATGAACTTCTGTTTACTTAACAAAAAACCAACTATGAGGTACCTTGTTCATTAGCGTATGAGAATGCTTACCTAACATATTGGGAATGAATTGATATGATACAAAGGCGACCAACAATTTTATTTGCAGTATAGTGATCTTACAGTCATGAATCAATGTTCAGCTGTTAATAAGCAGTTAACTCGGCACTTTCTATGCAATAGGACCCCATTTAGCCTCTAAAGAGAATGACCATGGGAGTGTGATACAGAATTCATATATTTTCTGTTTACACGGAAACTATCTGTTTGCTGTCTTTGTTAGTTCGTTTTCAGTTTCATTGGTCATATGGTTTTTTGTAGGACAAAATCCTCAGCACAATAGCTACCATGAACAGATTCATAGATTTATTTCCTTTCCTGATTGATGAAATTCACTCGTAGTCTTGAGCTGTCATAAGAGGTTAAATAGATGGCTCATTGCCAATATGTAGGTGGATTAAGGATTGAGATATTGTTAGAATCAATGGAAATTTTGTCAAAATGTAGAAGCATAGTGTATTGGTATTTGGTAACTGGCACTATGATAGCATACTGCATGTGTAGCATACAGTCCTGATTTTACATGTTAATAGGCTGCATTTTCTGTTGTGTACACTATACAGTATTTAATTGCTTGCCCCCCCTTTCATTGTTCATGTTTTTTTTTTTTTTTTGAGACAGGTATCCATAATGAAAATGCTGAATCACCCCAACATTGTAAATCTTGTGGAAGTGATTGATGACCCAAATATAGATAAATTCTACATGGGTATGTAATTATGCTACCAACCCATGACATTTTTGTGTTCCATTGATGTTCTCTCAAATATCATTTACATTTTTTCTTCATTTGCATTGCCAGTTCTTGAGTATGTTGAAGGAAAATTGGTTTGTGATAATGGTTTAAAAGAAGCTACTGCAAGAAATTATTTGCGAGACATAATATCTGGTCTTATGTATCTTCACTCTCATGTAAGCTCTCATTTTTATTTTTCAATAACTAGTTTGTTTGTCATGATGAATACTCACGCCAAAGTTTCAAAGTTTAGTATTTAGAAACATATGGTATATAAGATGATTAATATTATGTTTAAAACAATTTTCTAGAGTTGTGGGATTTTGAAAAACGTGAATGGTCTAGAGCAGTGCTTGTTAAGGCTGTACTCACATCCATTCCAATATATTTATTATTACTGGCTAAGAAAGTAAGCTTTTTATGGAAAGGGTGCAAAGAAGTTAATGGTGGACATTGCCTTCTTGCTTGGGTTAAAGTTCATAGACCTAAGGAGTTGGGAGGGCTGGCATACACAATTTAGAGATTCTCAGCTGGTCACTAGGAATGAAATATCTTTGGATCCAGAAGATCGAACCTGATTAGTCCTGGGCTGTTTTTGGCGCATCACTACGTGGTAACACCCGAAGCAGTGTTCTCTATCTTGGTCAGGACTGAGGTTGGTAATGGGGGTATACTAATTTTTTGACTTGATGGAAACTTTGCGCCTAGTTTTTTTGCTCTCATATCCAAATGTATTTCTTGGAGGATAACTGTCACAATCCAAGTTCCGGAGGAGTCATTCAAATTTTGGAGTTTCTAGCCGGAGTGGGACTACAAGATGATGTGGAAGAAGCACATCTTCTGCATCAGGAACCACCAAGTTTATTTCAGCAAAGACTTTGGAAATGTTGGATACCACCCAGAATGAAATATTTCATTTAGTTAGCTTGTCATAACCGCTGCTGGACTTCTGATTGCCTTTAGCGCCGAGGCTTGTCTGAAACCACCAAGTTATTTGTGCCGTCTTTGTGATCAGGTGGATGAGACAATTACACATTTGCTAGTTGACTGTGCCTTCACTAAATACCCCCTTAGTCTCATAATCCCCCTTAGCCTTCACTAAATACTTGAGCTTCTAGCTTTCTACGCTTGTCCCAAATTAGTTGTCATTCTCACTTCCCAGTGCACCTATCTCTTTATCCCATTACATCTCTATCTCTATTTCTCTTGTTCGTGTGCACTACAACTTTTCCACTCCTTAATTCCCGTGCCCTGAGCTAAAACGTCATCTATCATGGGACAGATGGAGTAAGTTTGAATGGAGATACAATCGATTGGTCTGGTTCAGGTGGCGCCTGTAGGCCAAAATCATTTTTCCTTCCAAAATTGGTGGTTTGAGGTTGCTTGGTCTAGTGGTCGACTGTTTGGTTTGCCAGTGCGCTTGTAATCTTTCTGGTGTTTTTCTTTTTCAGTTTGAGTGCCTGCATGTTGGCATGTGTTCTGTGAGTGTTAATTCAACTAACGCATCTGGCTGGTTCCCCTGCATGGTAGCAATCGACCAATCATGATGCAAACCATGTGTCGGGGACCAAAATAAGGGCCCTTTTGGGAAAGCCCAACAAACGCAAAACTAGGCCCAGCAGGCCGCTCATTGCGCAAATCCGGGCCACGGCCCCAAAGCAGCCGGGAGGGCTCCTAGCCTCCACCTCGTCCCCAACCCTCCCCCCGCAGGGGCCTCGGGCGGGTGCCGATTCTGCCGCCGCCCCGAGGCTTCCACGCTAGGGCCTCGGGACGAACCTCCATTTCCGTCCCGCCCGAGCCCCTGCAACCAGGGGCTCGGACGGGACGCCTCCAGTCAAAGCCGTACCATTGACTTGACGCATATCCACCGCCACTCGTCCATACCACAGTGTCGGGGGCATCCCATGCCCCGGCATGGGATGGACACCGTCCCCGCCGCGACCCACGCCGGCGCTCACGCCGACGTGATCTCCACGCGGAAGGCCACGCCCGCCACTGTGGGGGGCGCCAGGCTGCCTAACCTCGCTGCCGTCACGTCGCCGAAAGTCCCGAACGCCGTCCACCACGCCGGGCGGCGACCGCCCGACATCACCCCCAGTACGGGGGTGGACTGGACGCCCCCTCCGGTCAGCAAACAGTCCCGCCCGTGAGCTCTGAGCCCGGGATGGGCGGTTACAGCGCCGGTGACCATCCACGGCTGTTCCAACCACTCCCCGTACGACACCACGCTCCGAGGCTCCCCGAGCCTCGGATCCCAGGCGGGTCAAAGCTACAGCAAGCTACAGGGCTCGGACACCCCCTCCATCACGCTCCACCAACTCCGAGCAGGGACGCCCGTCATTCCGGCCAACAGGGCCAGTGAGGCGACGCAGCATGGCCCCGTCACGTTCGCGGACAACCTGCCCACTCCGGAGCCTCGGACAAGGACATACGGAAGCCCATGACTTTGCTACGAGCACGACCACCTCTTGTAAGGCCCGGTCCTCCCCTTACGGCTATAAAAGGGGAAGACGGGCGCCCATACACACGGGCGACACACAAGCGACACACACGCCTGATATTGGCACTTCACTCAATCATCCACGAGACTTGGGACCCTGGTCCCTCTCTCATTGCTTGTACACCCTACCTACGAGCACTTCGGTGCAGGATAATACAAGAACACCTCTCCCCCACTGGACGTAGGGCCTTCTCTTGCCCGAACCAGTATAAATTCTTGTGTTCATCTTGCACACCATCCGGAAGTAGGGAGCACGCACCACAAATTCACTCGTTGGTGCTAGGGCCACCAGTTCTAGCACCGACACCATGTTTCCTGGCATCCTGGTCCACATCAGCACAATAGCACTAAACTCACAACCATGATTCACAATTGTGACAAAAGTGAAGTCCCACGTTTCCCAGATTTCCAGCTGATGATTCTCTACCACATTTTTGGACATATATTTCATTATTCATGTGTTTTTTTTTTTTTTTTTTTTTTTGCTGCCTCTTTTTTCTATGTTATGCAGTTTTGTAATATGCTCTTTGTGAACACTGATTCTTTTTTCTTTTGATATACACAGAACGTTATTCATGGTGATATCAAACCAGACAATCTCTTGGTTACCAGTGCTGGCAATGTGAAGATAGGGGATTTCAGTGTTAGCCAGGTTTTTGAGGTGGTTTCTGTACTCCTTAACTTGTGTATTTTAGTGATCTTTTTCTCGTTATGGAAATGTCGTTTTAGCCATGGATAAATGCCTAATTTCTTCTTTCTATCATTAATTGCTCTTGCTCTGATAAAAAAAATGGCTCTGTAGATTTGGAGTTTCTGAACCTAGGTTTGTATTGATGTAAAAAGATTAAAATATAATCTTTGCTCCCTGTCCTCATGAGTAGTTTTATAAGATAACTTTGAGTTGGAAACAAACTAAGATGCTTCCTTGTTCTTGTTTTGGATATGTTCATTGTTAAGTAGCTTTCAAGTATGTGTTTTTTGTGGTTAATTCTTCTGGACTATAAAATTCTATATCTTGGTGTTTTTCTGATATATCTAATGCAGTGGTAATACTTGTGTGTTTGCAACGTAGGATGATGATGATATGCTTTGGAGATCTCCTGGCACTCCTGTTTTCACTGCCCCGGAGTGCTGTCAAGGTACAATTAACTACCTTTGATATATAAGTTATAAATGCTGCACGTAAAATTAGTTAATCATCAGATTATCTATGAATATAATGGTGTTCCATGGAAAGCAAACATTCCCTGGATCTTCCATTCTCATAGCTATATGATCGCAGATCACAAATTAGTGAAAATGAACCAGCCCAGAATTTTCAGATATTCTTTAGCTGCTTGTTGTAGACTTGCTAAATATGATAGAAGTATCTGTATTTCACCGCAGGTTCAGCGTACCATGGTCGGGCATCTGATACATGGGCAGTTGGTGTAACTTTATATTGTATGGTTTCTGGGCATTATCCATTTCTTGGGGATACATTGCAGGAAACTTATGATAAGGTGCAAAAAATTCTTTCCTTCCTTTCCTTTTGCTTTTAATTACTCTGCACTAAACTCACTTGAGTGGTTGCTATGAAGTAGATTGCCAATGATCCTGTGCAAATACCTGGAGACATGAACCCCCAACTTGCTGATTTGCTCCTAAGGCTTCTCTGCAAAGGTGCCTTTTTGGTCGCTTCACCCTATGATTCTGATAACCTAGAGTTTGCTAAGTTTTTGTGCAAGATGTCCTGTGTTAATGCATGTCCTTGCCTCCTTCCATTTGTGCTTGATTTGCAGATCCAGGAGATCGCATCACACTACAGGCTGCGGCTGAGCATCCTTGGGTTGCTGGGGATGAGGGACCAGTCCCTGAATTCATCTGTAGATGCGGGTTTGGCCGCAGGAAGAGGAATGATGATGTCCGGGAAGAAGTACAATAACAAAGCATGGTCTAAAGGTCTAGTGTAGATAATTGATGAAGATTGGCAATGCGGGCCCTGACGATGTGACGATGAGATGAGTTTGTTGTTTCGTGCTCCCAATTTCTAATATGAGTGTTGGGTGCTCGGATGAACATTTTTCTTTTTGGTACAGAATATATAGTGTAACCCAATGCTAGTAAAACCACCGTCTGCTCTCAAATTTTTGTGTTACGCACAATCACAATCCAGGGTGCTTTAAACCTGCCCTACCATTGAGATGCTGTAAGAAATGCGTTTCTGAATGCTGTGTGCATTATTTGGATATTGAAGTGCATACCATTTTCCATCATTGACGTTCATTTTATAAGTTCTATCGTTCTAATATGAGAAATATCGTGTATTGTGCACCGCTATACGTATGGAGTACGATGGATTCATGTTGTAGCTGAAGGGATTGCGTTAAGTGTGCACCCCTATACTTGTCGAGTACACGATGGATTCATGTTGACCTGCACGCCCAGGCACTGAATTTTACAGAGATGCTTGTTTAGTGCTCATCTTCCTAGATAATTGGAGTCATGCTTGTTTAATGCTCATCAGATAATTGGAGTGCACCTGCAAGCAAAGGTACTGTAGGAACTAATGCGAAGTTCTACCCCCTAGGCCTAGGGGAGCATCTTTGCTGAGTGCCGACCAACGAGACAACGAAGTCCCCGCATCTCCTGAGGCTAATCCAAGGGTCAGAGACCCTTTTGCCCGGCACCACTGAATATATATGTGATATGACTGAAATCCGCCTTCAGATAAGCAGATACTAGAGTTTTTGAGAGGCTTAGCACAAATGGTGATGGACACTTGCTCGCTTAATTTTTGGTTCCATCGAAAGGTTGGGGCAAATGGCTAAGGGGCCTCATGTTGTGCGTTCTTGTCTCTAGTAAGCAACTGGGCGTCCGGCGTTCAGACCTTCGACCATGACAAGTTGATGCGGCACTGCCATCAACTCAACTGGATCGTTCAAAGTGGGAGCACGGTCGCCGTACGGCTCTGCCGAATCCGATGGTTCTCCGTCAGCTAGTAGCTAGATTGAGTAGCACTAGGCAGTGTGGTCCAGTGTGGCAATCCGTGGCGCACAACTCTATCCGTAGCTGTCTCTCCATGTCGGCAAGAAAACTGATGCCCTTTAATTTGCTGCCGATGCACGACACAATTCAGTAGCACTTACAAAAAACGCTCTCTTGGAATGAAATTGCATGCATGCGTTGCGGTTGCTCGCTATACCATCACACAAACCCACACACAGTTGCTGTGTGTGGGTTGCTGGCTTTCTTACGGTGTTCTTTGCGTGGTCAGCTATGGTTACAGGAGCTGACTTTCATCCGAAGGGAAGGAAAAAATCAACTACAGAAGTTGACCATGCGGAGAGAAGACTTTTATAATAAGGCGTGTGTATGGCTGCCCGGTTTCTGAAGCTCTGGGTTGACACAGTGGATTGATCCGGCTGCTAACCTTTAACTAGTACGTAGTTAGTAGACCTGGCGCCAGCGCCACGCATGCATGATGGGGGCAGGATGAGAGGACCGTACGGGACGCGTACGGGACCGTGCAACGGCTGCACGGAGAATAGTCGGGGCCCCTGTTGCTGCGTCAAACTCATCCCCGGCTGGCTGGAGAGCCCAAGTTCAAGTGGTGCTCGTGCACTTGACAAGTTGCACGCGGTTGCAGTACCGTACTGGTGAGTGGCGACTAGTCCTAGCGTGCATATATCTGATCATGGATGCGTTTGGGATTCTTCCTCCTCTTGCTTTGCTTGCCTTTTGAATAATTGAATTGCCCCAAAGCCTCTCGAAAAGCTAGCGGCTCGCTTATCCTTGCGGATTGCGGTTGTATCTCTTGTGAATTGTGATCTTCAGCTCTAAATTGGTGGTCACAAAATCGATCGCATCATTTTGGGACCATTCTGGAGTAGTACTAGACAAAGCACGCGTATCATCGAAACTGGGAGATCCTGGGGTATCAAGAGGAGATCCATAGTATGATAGCAACTGATTTGATTGCTAGAGTACCTTCATAATCATGCATGGGAAGATACGGAACACAGACGCACGGGGAGAAGAAATGCTGAACTGACAACGCCATACTGATCTGATCGATACGCTCAATCTGAAGAGTCTGATCCGTACTTGCGCCAATCCTCCTCGATCGTCAGCTCACCACCTGCGTGACCCCGCCGGAGAAGACAGCAGGAAGTAGAGACTAGTGCTTCGTTGTTTCTCTGCCCGTTGTACGCACTACGTGTCCCCTAGCCCTTGCTGCGAACCTTCGCCATGTTTGGTGTGTTGCGCTCCAGGCCCCGGCAAACGTTGCATAAACTAAACGTTGCAAAACTAGTGTCTGCGTCGTTTTCGCCACCTGGTCTTGCCACGCACTCTCGCCTGCGGCCTGCTATACGGAGGAGTACCTCCAAAATTGTCGCGACTCGAGGCATACTAGGATATTTCTAGCGACCGCCCATTTCCATCCATGAATATGCACGCCGTACGCCGGAGGACATGGGCGGGTGGACACGGCATCAGCTCGTTTTGTCTGGCGCTCCGCAGTCCGTACGTACCAGCCACTTGGGCAGCAGCCGCGCTCGCTTTGTCGGATTTGCTCGGCGCTGCGGCCGTGGCCGTCGACATCGAGTCGCCCACCAGGCACCAGGCCACACCACCACCACCCGGGCCGATCTGCCTGCCTCGGTTGTTACCTCGCGCTCTCTGTAGTCTGTATACTGTACCGGCCTTCTCCCGTTCCTCGCCACCACACGGATCGGAGCAGAGGACACCCCTCGGCGCCTGGGATCTGGGTGGTGGATTCGCGGGTGGTTCTCCTTGGAATATTTGCTGCGACCCGTAGCTGATTGCTGAAGGCGACGGCGCGCCGACCGCGACGTCCGCGCAGCAAGCTGGTGAATGGAGCGGGAGTCGTGCGTTTTTTGTCTGCCGCCGAGATTCCTCCGGCAGCCGGACCGGTGCGTAACATCGCTGGATGAGTGGATGGCCTCATGGGAGACTCTCTGGGGCGCCCAGATATTTCCGTACGAGCAGGAGTGAAAACGTACCACTACTGATGATGGAGCATGGACGGATATACTATAGTGAATTATAAGTGCGCTCGAACCCAAAAAAAAATGAAGAAAATTTAATAGTATTAATGTTCAGATTTTCACAGATCTATCTATCTATCTATCTATCTATCTATCTATCTATCTATATAGTGAATTTGTGGGTGCACTTGAACCCACATATAAAAGATGAAAAAAAGTGATAATGTTTACATTTTCACCATATTCACTTGTTTATGATAAAATCTATGTGTTCACAATGTAAGCGTACCCTCTCGAATTTGCTTTACCTCCGTTCTTGTGATTGAGCACTGAACACCAGCCAATGGCGATTGAATGGCCGTTTGATAGTACAAAAAAAATACAATTCTAGATTTTTACTATAAAAGAACATTTCATAAGTAATGTGATGATACATATATATTCAGCAAATATTAGTATTTTTTTTTATAAACTTGATATTATTTTGGCGATGGCGGAGTATCCGTCGTACTCCCACCTAATACCTAGCACCGGTATACATGAAAACATACTAGTACGTACCGGTACATTGCCGTGAAGTCATCTGCGTACAAACAAAGTGATTGTTTAACGATATATCTACGTCTGTCGCTAATCCGTCGCTTGATCCAGCTCAGCATGAACACCAGAGTTCCCACGGGGATCGATGTGGATGTGCCAGTCTAGTCCCCGATGCTTTTGGACACGGCATTCTTTTAGTATTTTATTTCGATCGAGTTTTCTGCGACGCCTGGACGCTGATCATTCAACGCAGGCGTGACACGCATCCAGGACCCGGACGGAGTCCGGGGAGGCGGGGACAGTAGGGTTCGTTCGTTGTTCTGGGATCCCAGATCCAACGGTACTGCGTCCGCGTCAGAACGTCACCACACAAACAAGAAGGCGTGTTAGTACTCTGCGGACAAATGCGGCCGTCTGAATGTCTGATCGATCGTCTCCTCGCAACTTTTCACCGCGGGGGTAGGTTGGTGAATATGGTGCCACGCCACCCACCGCGCTCAAACATTCAACGAGTCCATGTGGCTGGGACGACTCGCCAATCGCCATGCAGGCATCAGCTGATGCGTGCAAGTAAATTGGCACTAGTTAGCACATGCCTAAACATGGTGTCAGGTGTCATCTCGTTAACAAAATCCAGAAATCGTCTAGTAGTCTACAGCCGACTGAGCTTGTATTCATTATTAAGTACGTACGGTCTTCCACGAAAGTTCCACCGGGAGTAGGAGCCGGCACAACAGGACAGGATCCACACGTGACACGCCGGGAGTGTCTGGTTTTTCTGCCCCAGATGTGGGAGTACACGGCTCCCATTTTGGAGAGTTGCAGCGAAGCAGGCCAGCAGCTAGCCAACAGGCCGTGCTGGGGTGATCTGTGGCAACACTTCAGATCTGGACACTTGGCTCCCTGAACATAGTAGTACTACACAACTACTGTACATATTGTTAGCTCCGGATCGGCAGATCAGAGGGAAGGGAACAGCAGCAGCCAGCAGTAGTTTATGTCGCCTGGCCGGTGATGGCACGGACCATCGACCATTCCTATATGTAGCCGATGTATCCATGCATTGCTCACCTGCGTGAGCTGACTGTCCCTGTTGCTCGGTCGGCAGATTCAGAGCACCTGCTTGCGTGGATGCACCGGATAAGGTCTGTGTGACCGGTGTCCCAGGTTCCAGCAAAACGCCACGATTTTTCTTTTCCAGCTCAGCGGCTCCAAGCCAATAGTGTGAGTTCACTGCACCCAGTACAGTAATCGATTGGTACTAGTAGTATCCTTTTTTTCCCCCTTCCGAATGAGGCCATAAAAGTGACACGTGACACGCCGGGAGTGTCTGGTTTTTCTGCCCCAGATGTGGGAGTACACGGCTCCCATTTTGGAGAGTTGCAGCGAAGCAGGCCAGCAGCTAGCCAACAGGCCGTGCTGGGGTGATCTGTGGCAACACTTCAGATCTGGACACTTGGCTCCCTGAACATAGTAGTACTACACAACTACTGTACATATTGTTAGCTCCGGATCGGCAGATCAGAGGGAAGGGAACAGCAGCAGCCAGCAGTAGTTTATGTCGCCTGGCCGGTGATGGCACGGACCATCGACCATTCCTATATGTAGCCGATGTATCCATGCATTGCTCACCTGCGTGAGCTGACTGTCCCTGTTGCTTGGTCGAATGAGGCCATAAAAGTGCTTGTCATGCCAGGGAAACGACAGCGCAGGCTGGAAAGTTCCTACGACGGGGCGCTTGAAAATAAGGTGGATTTGGGTTCGAAGTTGGGGTTAAACTCTATGACTGACTCCGTTTTGCCGCACTTACGATGGAATGGCTGCTTCTTCGTCCTAAAAAAATTCGTTCTAAAATATGTATAGATTGAATTCTTTAATTTTAACTAAATTATAGAAAATTTAATAGAGATTTTAATAGAGTAACGCATAATCTTGCAAGTTTAGCTATCCAGTCAAAGCATGCTTGTATTTAGGTCAATGAACCCCTCTAGCTTCATTCTTGAAGCCCTGGTGAACAATGTAACACTATTCTTGAATCAATAAAGTGCGCCAGGTGGCTTCCTAAAAAAACTAAATTATAGAAAAATTTATGCAACATTTGTATATCTTAAAATAAATTTATTATGAAAATATATTCAACAATCTTACTATTACTAATTAGAGGCTCCAACGAGAGACACCACGTTAACTCTCACCAGATGCGCTAAGAAAAAAGATAAATTCTAAAAAAATCTCACAATAATCAGAAACATCTGGCCATTAATTTGGTAGACTCTAATCATCATCTTCGATAATAGCCATTGGATGTATTGTAAATTGTAAAAAATTACCCACCTCTGCCATTATAAAATATATATAAAATAACCCCCTAATTTTAACTCAAAATTACCCACCTTTGCCATTATAGATTAAAAATAGTCTTTAATTTTATTGTTAGGAAGAGAAAAGACACCATTTGCACGTAGGAAATCTCCAATGGCAAAGACACTTCACGTTTGAGATAAAAAAACGTATTCATCACGTTTTTGGGGCTGGGTCAATCTACTACCTATGCTAACAAAAAAAAGCTAGATATACTAATACTATGTAGAAAATCTTTAAAAAAGTGCCTATCATGTTTATGGGGGTTCGGGTCAATCTACTACGAACAAAAGAAGCTAGATATATTAACAGTGTGTAAAAAATCTTGCCACGCTCAATTTTTGTGAACGAGGAAGAAATAGGGAGTCCATATGTTCGGCTTTTGTCCTTCTCTTTTTAACTTACCTCCACGTTTATTCTCATCAAACAAGCTAGGGAAAAATAGATTCTAGAAATAATAAAAATACATAAAGTTTTTCTTAATTTTGTTCTATAAAAGTTTACTCACAATACCATTACAAAAAACATACATAAATTTTTCTTAATTTTGCATCTAAATTATCCACTTATGCCATTATGAAAGACAATTTTATAAAAATACTAAATTCATAAATAAATTATGCACCTCTCTCATTATAACATAGAATTTAATTACTAATACTAATGAGAGGCCCAATTAGAGGCACCACATTTATAAAATACTTAATGGAGCCTCCCCATAACTCCTCACGAGACACAATACACAACAAAAGATAGATTCTAGAAGTTCTCACAAAAATTGAATATTTTACCATCAATTCAATATAACCTAATCACTATTGATAATAATAGCTATTGGATTTATTATATTTTCTTAATATCACCTCTCTGTTGTGTAAAACAACATAAATGAATTCATGACTATATTTAAACTACCCAGATATACCATTAACAAACATGATCTAAAGTAGACCTAAATTTTCATCTAATTATCCAGATACTCCTATTACAATAGATAATTTATGTAACCCATATCTCGATATTAAAAAAATGAAATATCCTCTCCAATCTACATATAAAAGATAATCAATATATTCTATTAAAAATAGTTTAAATAACCATAGACCATGTGTATATGTTTCTACATTACCCACTTTTATCAATACTAATATACTAGATTTGACTAATCTAAGCATATACCTTCTGTCAGCATGCATGAGCGATAAATATTGTGTTATGTTTCAACGAAAAAATATAATGTCTCAACAACTCATAGACTATTAATGCTAATAATTTTTTAAAAGGCTATATTGGTAACCATGACCTAATTTATATAAGTTTTACTTTATCTGTATTTATATACATTTTATCAAAATTTTTAACATGTCTATAGTGATAGTATAACCATAATTGCACATATAATTTATCGATAGAAAAAAATCAATCATCTAGACAATTATAATGGGAGACTATTGGTGGACTACTGGTGGCTAGGTTTAACATTACCCTAGAGTAATTCAATCATTATAAGGCATAAGATTTAAATTTTTGATCATAGCATTGCTACCTGTTGACATTTCTAACATCACTTCGCGTTAAGTTGTCATCCCTAACATGATGCCAAAAATGCTAGAAAATAATCTACACTTGTCTACCCTAAAAAAAATAATGCTATAGAATATATCCGCAAGCGTACAGATAATTCTCCTGTTGTAGCATTTCACCTGGTAAGATTCCCAAGTATCGTTGATTTGTTTTAAGCCAAAAGGAAAACTCATTTAATGCGTTGGATCTATCTAGAAGGGGATAGAAAGGAATTATGACTATGACTTTAAATGTGCAAATCTATAGCGATCAACCACGCTAGTGCTTTTAGCAGGGGTGAGTCAAGATAAATAATAAAGATAAACATAAACATAAAATAAAAGGACATTCCAGAGACAGAGATTAAAGACTTAACTAATATGATTTGGTTAGACAGGAGATTCGGCTAAAGTAAAGAACTTCTAGATTATCCCTAAATAATAAGTCTACAGATCACACCAATATACACACTTTCATCTATAGTATAACCAACTCGAAAAACAAAGATAAGGAGCATCAACTAGGGAGGATATTGAGACATAAGTCACCTCCTTCGCGACCGCGCTCTACTAGCCTACATACGAGGGGTGGAATACAGGACTCAATAGGCCTGTACGCCTACGATCTACCACACTACCCGGCACATCAGGATGCAATCGTAGGTATATATGATATCTAAGCACCTTGCTTACATAATATATACCACCTAACCCACTCGAGTATTGAATTAGGCGCTTTACGAACATATGACTATAATCATCACCAATCATAACTATATCAAGAATGCAACTAGAGCAAACTAAGAACTTAATAAGTAGCAATATAATAATTAAGAATAAAGTCATAAACAAGATATAAATTACCAATCTCTTGATTTGCAGATCGGAAGCTCCGAGCGAAAGCCCCAACTCTACTTGAACCTTGCTAGCTAAACCTAATCTAGAACTTGAAGAACTGGAGCTCTAATTCTAATCTCTGGAAACCCTAGCTTCTAGCCTAATCTTGACAAATGAATTGAGACAAACCCTTTTAATTGCTCCTGGGGATGCAGGCACATATTTATAGCCCAGTGGAGGAAACGATGACCGTTGGATCAAACCGACTTCACGTAGGGCCAAGATTGATCCTCAAAGGCGGTGGAGGAACACTCTAGAAGCTCGTGGAAGGCTGTGGAAGGGGGAGGCCGGCCGGCCTGGCCAGTGGGGCTGGCCGGCCCCACCAGGTGGGCTCCGCTTCTCCGCTTCGTTCTGGTGTCTTCTGGATCCTTCCTGAGTCCGATGATGATATTTTCCGTCGCGGTTAAGTTTTGTGTAAATCTTGCAATTAAATCCTCTAATTTCTCTTTTCTGAAATAATCCTGCAGAAAATATAAAATCACCAAAACTCGTGGAAATTGTCAGTTAAAACCCCTATGTTTTCTAGTGGTGATCTCCTTTATGCATTTAGTTGACGGTTAAAAGTGATCATTATCTACCGTCAATAAGCTCCCCCAAACTAAACCTTTGCTAGTCCCTAGCAAAGCTAACTCTGAAATGATAGAAAAAATTAATACTCAGGGTTTCTTATATTTATTTGATAACTTCCAATAAATACTCAAGCATTCAAATTAAAATTCTTCTCTAGGTTGAAATTCATTAGCCTCATTTTCAAACTTACTCTTATTCTTTTCAACCATGGAGCTTAACATCTTTCACCTTGAGTCATGAGCAATTGGAAAACAGACAGATCAAGCTAAGTACTATGTCTCAAACTCTTCTATTCAACCAATCTTCTGGAGTT
This sequence comes from Chrysopogon serrulatus, assembly GCA_015844335.1. Classification (NCBI taxonomy): domain Eukaryota; kingdom Viridiplantae; phylum Streptophyta; class Magnoliopsida; order Poales; family Poaceae; genus Chrysopogon; species Chrysopogon serrulatus. The sequence continues at coordinate 20,772 of JADLZL010006292.1, read as the reverse complement.
TTTATGGATTTCTAGAAATAAAACTCAGAGATACTTTGCATGACACTCTTAAGTCTCTTATATATGTGGTATTTTTAGTTCCTCACTTAGGCAATAAAGCATATGCCTTTCTCAACCTAATTCTAAAGGTTTATCTGGAGCTCATAGGTATGGAAATAATTATGGATGACTTACTTGCAAAACATATATTATAAAATCAAACAATGGATCCAGAGAGAAACAAGTCATACAATCAAATCAAGATGTGCATGTGTGTGGAATATGGTGGATATTTGGTGGAAACTAATAATCCTAATTCTACTATGCTCATCCTTTTCTCTCTTTTGAAATTCAGAAATATTACCAAGAATTGTGAGCTATCTTTTCTTTCTCTCTTTTTTTCTTTTTTTTGGACACTTGTCCATTTTTCTTTATTTATTTTGCATAGCTCATAAAACTTCCTTTTTGGCATATAAAACTGAGAGATAACAACAAGATATTTGAGCATTTATTTGTTGGCTATCCTAATAGAATATTTTTGGTGTTTCCTCCCAGTGTAGGAGTAAAACATTTTTTTCTGATAAGAGTGGAATGGCATGTTGTTGCGCCTACTCCAGTGTAGAGTAGTGCATATATAAGTGAAGTGCAAGTGAATCTTGATTTTAAAAGCATGACAAGTCTCTCATTAGGGTCACAAAGGTTGATTAAACTCAATGAAATGACAAGCAGTATTATATAGACAGCTTTCTAGCCTAAATATTCAATATAGCTCTGGTAGGAATTTAGCATTGCCATACAAGATCTCATCATGTAGCATTTTGTATTTTTTAAAAAGTAAATCTCCAGAATTTTAGTATCTTTTTAGATTAAGATAAACAGCAGCTTAGACCTTCTTTAATCATATCCAATAATTACCTAGACTTAGGGTCAAGAATATGCTACCCACAGATATCAAGCTTTAGAATAAATTTTTCATATAAGGACAACTTCACTCAATCTGTAGGAGAATCTTGATTTAAATACTAAGCATGTGAAGGAAATCATATTTGATATTTTTATTACTCCAAAAAGTCTAGCCTTCATGTTCTACTAACAACTGAAAATTAAGCAAAGCTTTTTACACACTCTATTTTTAGGTTTTCATTTTTATCATGCATGAATTAAATTGCAGCAATAAAGACATTTTTATTTGGTTTTCTTGGTTTTGTATTATTTTTTAACAGCTAAAAACAAGAAAGTAAATACTGAAAATAAAGGATAAATATATACAAAGGTGAAGTGTGCTCACCTTGCGGGGGTCCTCCCCCAAGCTTTCTCACTGCTCTGGTGGTGGTGGTGGATACTCGAGTCCTAGACTCTGAAGCAAAAGTGCAAGGGCCTCCTGTCCCTGATCGTGAGACTGCTGCAGTGTGTTCATCCTGTTATCCATCTGATGTTGCCACGCCATTGTGTGATCTAGCGTGGTCTGAATCCTCTGCTGACCCTCCCCCAAGCTAGTCAGCTGCTGGCCAAACTGATCAAAAGGAGGGGCTCCACCATATGTCGCTGGGGGTCGTCCGTGCTGCTCTGGAGGCTGATAGTAGTTGTTCTCTGGGGGTGCATGGAATGCAAATAGGCCACCGGTACTGAAGTCTGTGCACGGGCGTGTAGAGAAGGATGCTCGTCCTCTCTCATACCCGGTCTCCTACGAAAAAGAGGTATTACCTTGCTCCCATTGTCCCCATCCTGAAGATGACTCCTCCTCCTGATAAGAGGTGTAACCCTCCCATGCAGAGTGGTATGTCCATGGCTGAGTAGTCTGTGTGTGACGGCTGTGGCTGATCAAAACCCATGAAGGCAATGTATGCTTGTGGTAGAACCTCCTAAATTATATGGCCCACAAGCACCTGACATTGTCCTTAAGACCTCTGTCAGCCGTACTTGAGTACCACATAACCTAGAATGTTCTGTCGGGTGAAACCCCGATGAACCACGTTTCCTCCAGGATCGATACTTACGAGACATCACAAGATTACAACACTTTTCATACAAAATACCGAGTAGCGGAAGACTTACAATAACTTAATTTACAAAACTTTTGTCAAACTTATACAAACCCAGTGGCATTATTACAAAAAAAAATGGAAGTATCATTACTTAACTTTATTACACTCACGCAACGAAAGTGCCCACAATTTACTCCTCAGCAGACTCTTCATCAACGACCGTCATGCAGCAAGGGCCGTAACACACTTGCTCACGCGGTTCACCTGCAACAGGGGTTAAACAAACCCTGAGTACAAAAAGTACTCCGCAAGACTTACCCGACCAAAAAAAAATTGGGGAGAAGACTCGGGAATGCCGGCTAATAGAAATCAAGGTGAGGCTTTAGCAAGATCAAATGACACCTTTGCAAAAAGAGACTAAGCCAGTCCTTACTTTACTACATCAATCACTTGTCAACCATGTACCGGATTCAAAACTTTCCATCATCAACTTCCATTATTACTACGATGCTGGTGCTTGGATCACGGCTCCCATATCGTGGAGCACCGACGATTCGAATCGCTTAATATACCCAAATTGGGGCTTCCTAGCCACACGATGTTTGCGAGGACCGAACATCTTACATACATCAACTCACGCTTGCATTTCTCCCGACCAGAACGGGTCCTAGCCACGAGGTACAGTACACCATCTCCCCTACGCCATGGTCCCCTTTCACGGTGGCCCCGTAGGATGGGTACACGCTTACGCTCGTCCCGGTTATCCGTTCTCGTCCGAAGATAGTACAAGGGAGCTTACCGCCATTAGCATGCGACTAGTACTATCCAATAACCTCATGATCCCAGGGGCCAAGGCAACGGGCGGTCCTTAACCGACACAAGTGGGCGACACTACATCAGGGCAATAGCCCCTCCCGATGCAAGTCACTCCACCGACGTCTCGAAGTTACTCATCATCATGTTCTTGTTGTATACCATTGACCCCGTCGAACAAGGATAAACAACAAGCAACATCGAGGTTTTCGTAAATTCCCTTCGTGGGAGATATGGTTATCATACTTTAAAAACATTTTATTTATAAAGCCTATGCTATCAGCAGAGCGAAGCGTATACTGGCATTTTCGAAATCAAAACGGGTATCTAGGGTATATATCAAGGTACGGTAAATGCACCAAAGTAGGGTAGCACTCAACTCCTACACCTAATGCATTATATCTGGAACATAAAATCATAAAAACTTTTCGAAATACAAGGGCGGGTTTGAATGCATCCGGGGGCTTGCCTTGGGGCTCGACGAAGTTAGGTTTATCGATGGTGCTTGCCGAGATCGGGACCAACCTCTTCACACCGATAACCTTTCTCGGAAGCCGGATCAACTACACGATTGAGATGCATGATCACAATGCAGTAATAAAAGGAACATGCGATACTGATGCAACGATTGTTAACCTATCTTGAGTACAACTTTCCTTCACGGTATAGTTGCACTAAGAAGGTATAACTAGCGTCGACGACGACGGACTAACGATACATAATCAATATAAAATGCCGAAGGTCATTAGGGTTAATGACCTAGGGTCATCACTCAATCCCAAAATCAGGCAACATTAAAAGTGATTAAAGGTGATTACTAATTTATTGACCATTTTTGCAGTCGTTGAAAGCCATTAATTAAACATGCTAATTAAAGATTAATTAAACCCTAATCAACTAAAAGATTAATTAATTAAACACTAATTAAACAAGGTATTAATTAAGCATAATACAAAACTTAATCAAAACATGATCAAACTTCATAATTAAGATCATTATCATCTAATTAGCACACAAAACAAAATTCATGATTTTTGGACTCATATTTTATTTATTAAAAATCATTGAAGTTGCATTTATTAATTAAAGAAGCAAATTAAAGCACAATTAAATTTTGTTGGAAAACCAGAGTTAGTATTTTTCCTAGGTAGAGCATTACTCAAGGATCACAGAGCATATTTTTTGCACATTTTTAGTTGCCCAAATAAAATAAACAAAAAAATGAAATACAAAGATTTGAAATTAAATAAAGAAAAAGGAAAACAAACTTTCCCTTCGCGGGCTCACTTTGCAGCCAGTGGCTGCACAGCGCCGGCCCGGCCTGCTTTCGGCCCACGCGCCTGCGCGCCCGCGCTCCCCCCTCCTCTCTCACCGGCACGCGGGGCCCGGCGTCGGCTCCCCCTTCCTCCTCTCTTCTTTCCTAAGCAGAGCACGGTGCGGCGGCCGGCCCGGCCCACGGCTCTTCGGCGACGCCCCTCCGAAGAAACTAACTGCACCGATCGATCCTACACCTCCTTCCGCTCCCAACGAGCTGCTACACCATCCTTGTCAACCACCAGAGCCCCCGTGACAGTGATCCCGGCGGCTCGACGGCGCACGGCCGCCGGCGACCGAGCTCACCAACGCCTTTTCGTCGAAATCGAACATACCCACATGCTCAACACCTCAAGGCGAACGTAACATGACACGAAAACGACTCAGAGCCGGGCTGTGGGGTGAGGAACGGTGATGGCTTACAGTGGCGGCGGTTCACCGGAGCAGAAGAAGAAGAAGACGGCACGAGCGTGACTCCGGCGACCTCACGACACTACGACTGGCTCAGCAGGTGCGCAAAGAAGTTACGGGGCGGTGTGCAAAAGCAATTGGACCGAGATAGCGTGGTGACTGTGAATTTGATCGGTGACAGAGAGCGATCGGCGGTGAGCAAGGTGGAAAAAGGAGGGCCGCCGTCGATCATCTCTAGTTTTTATAGGGCTAGGGCGATGCAGTGAGGTGGCGAGTAGCTTCCCGGGGGTGGCTAGGTGTGCGGTGTCGCGTGAAACCCGGGAAGACGCGGGAGAAGCCACGGCAACGGCGGTCGACCGGCCGGCATGGCGACCGTGTGCGGTGGCACACCTTCCCCCCGCTCGATGCAATCAAAGCACGCTGGCGGCTCACTCTCTCCCTTTTTAAATTACTCCCAACTTTTGAATAAAAGATGAAAATCTCTCAAAATACAGATTGTACAAAATTTATTTCTCTACAACTTTTATTAAGGAAGTTCAGTCAGAATCCAAATAAATTTTGAATTTGCATTTCAAATTCAAAAAGAGGATAAAATCTTAATTTTAAGGATTTCAAAATTACTTTTAATTTTTGAATAAAAGATGAAAATCTCCAAAAATAAAAGTTGTTCTATTTTTCAAGATCTACAACTTTCATGTATGAAGTTTTTCATGAAACCAAATAATTTTTGAATTGGAGTTTAAAATACAAAAAGGGGCAATTCCTAATTTGAAGAACTTTTGAAATTACTTCAAATTTTATTCAAAAACTTGAAAAACTTTATATACCAAAGTTGTAGAGCTCAAAGAGATGCACAAACTGTATTTTTGGAGTTTTCCCAAATTTTGAATATTTTGAGATGAAATTGAAAAGGGGGCAAAAACACTTTGAATTTCAACATTTTGACAAGGATTTTTAAATTGGATTTTGGGGCAATTATTTAATGATGTTGTGGCACTTTTCAAAGCCAACCAATGGTACACTTTCAAAGTACAAACTTTATACTTTGAAATGGTGCCAATGGTTAGCAACTTTATTTAGAAAGTTAATTATAGTTAGCTCACCAAAATTGAAAGTGAAATTCATTTCCCCCCTTAGCCATCAAGCTAGGGTTTGGGGATTTTGAACTCCAATTTCAAATTTGATTCTCTCTTGCACCTTGTTTGACTTGTAAATCATAGTTGGGGTGTGAGTTAGGGTTAGCCAAACACTTGCAAACACCAAAGTTGGTTTTTAATTGATTGCTTTTATAAACAAAAAAGTAAACTTGTGGGTGAAATTTAAATGATAGACCCATTCACATGTGATATAAAGAGCTCAAACAAAACCCTAGAATTGTAAACTCATTTTAGTTGTTTGAATTAGGGTTCTCTAATGATGAATGCTCATGCAATGATGATGATGACATGGCAGGTTTAGGTTAACGTAACACCGGGGGTGTTACAATGCTGGTCCCCGTGGTGTAGAATCTGCTCTCGATAGCTCGGTCTCTCGCGCCCCAAAAAAGCGTCTTTGAGGGACTTCTCCCAACAGTCGCCCTACCTGCATGCGCAAGTCAAAAACAAAACTCTCTACCGTGTAGAGACCATGTTCTCTATTTGGCAGCTCATACTCATTAACAAAATTCTTATAAACCATATAAATTTTATTATCTTTTGTTTTGAGTATATGAGCTTGCTTAAAGAAATCATATCCAATTATTCTTTGAGGTACAGGAATATATGTGAGAATAATATTTTTCTAGCATCCCTAACCTTGAAGCAATACGAGTAATCCAGGAAGTAAATGTAACACCACACTTTTTCATGGCCGACACATGAGTCCAATATTTTAGCATGTATTTAACAGGTGAAACACTTCTCTTTTTAATCATGGCATAAAGTAATTTCAGCTCCTCAATTCTAACAGTGCCTAATTCTTCCCTAGGGAAGAAAGTGACAGCTAGCCATTTATGCATAAACCTTAAAGTAGGGTGATGTATCTCCTCAGTAGTGGGTTTGTGACAAAACCTTTTTCCGGAAATACTCTCCCACACTTGTGTTCTGATCAAAATCTCTTAGAATATCATCAATATCTACTGGGCATCCAGGTGAAAAACCTAGCATGACACTAAGGTTCTTCCATGTGACAGTGAGTTCTTGATTAAAAAGCCTAAATGATATTTCATCTGATCCCAGTTCTAAGGTATTCAAAAATTCCAAGGTGAGTAGTTTACTACCCTCTTCAGTAATAGCACAAACATTTTCCCATCCCATGATTCTAAAGACTAGCTCAAATTCAGTGTCCATACCGGTTGCTGCGAGTAGTGTATTATCAAACACCGGTGTATGGAAAAACTCCTTATCTTTAATGAAATTAAATACTCCCTTCTCGGTTCTAGTGAGTAGAATAATTTGAGAGTCGTCCGTAAGGATATACCTTGGTGGCTCACCTTGGGATGATTATTCATGGACAGCGGGTGATGGTGTGTCTACCTCCATCTCGAAATCGGCTCGTGAAGGTGCACGTGATGAAGTTTGACTCCGGGTTGAGTGGAAGGAGAGTGCCCTTCCAAGGCTCTTTGCCGCACTCTTGAATCTCTTACTCATCTTCAAGAACAAAAGACAAGAACAAGCAAGAACAACTGATAGAGAAGGGTTAGAGAGGATGAGAGATCACTTCTCTTGGATGAAACTTTGAGCAAAGCTCTAATCTCCTTCTCTTTTAATTTTTTCTGGATTTTCCTTGAGAAACTGGTGGGATTTTTGGTGAGTTGTGTTCTTCGTAATGAAGAACAGAGGGGAGCAGAGCTCTCTGGACTTGAGAATGGCAGTGGAATAAGTGGGAGAAAGGAGAAAGGCAGAGGAGAAGAGGGGGTGCCGGCCGGCATGGCTTGTGGGGCCGACCGGCCCCACCCTTTGGCTGGTTGCTTCCTCCACTTCCTGGTGTCGAAAATGAACAGGGTACTACCCTCTAGGATGCTCTTTCGGTGATGAATTGATTGGAAAGGGCCAGGGAGAGGAGTGAGTGAAAGTTGGTGCATGCATGTGAATGCTTTTCTCCTTTGGATGGTGGTGAATAATGGTAGGTGTGATGGGATGTGAGATGATGGATGTGGGTCCTACATGTCTCCCATATTTATACTGTATAATGACACAAGAATGAAAAACTAAATTACTTTTATGAATCTATGGAAAATAAGAATTCTAATGACAGTGTTTTTGTATTTTTCTGTTTCCAGAGTAAAAATCACTGACGGGGGTTTTACTCCCCGTAAGCATTAATTACTCAGTGCTTATTCTAACTATTATGCCATGATTATTTTTATTTCTTTTTAATAATACAAAAGCTAAGAAAGTAAATATGAGAAAATTTAAATTACTGATAACTACCGAGTTACCTCCCGGCGAAGGTTCGGAGTTTTAAGTCCATTGAATTGGACCTCTTCAATTTGATTATTCTTTATGCTTGATCTCCGGGTCTGGAGATGATGACCTTGATTTTTGTTTCTCATGACACTCCAATATTTGGCATTGCTCCGGTCATGGCTTGAACGCGAATCGTTCTTCTTTCCCATTAATAGTAAATTTAATTTCTCCGGCTCCAACATCAATGTGTACATTTGCGGTGTTTAGGAATGGTCTCCCGAGGATGAGTGGTGTCTTCATCACTTCCTGCATATCAAGTACCACAAAATCTTCAGGAATGAAAAAGTCTCGGATTCTTACCGGAATATTTTCCGCAATCCCTGCGGGATAACAAATTGATTGATTGGCTAGTTGCAAGCACATCGAAGTGGGTGTAAGCGTGGAGTAGTTAAGCTTGTCCAAGACCTTCTTGGGCATAACACTAACGCTAGCTCCAAGATCACATAAGGCATTCTCGAAATTTTGATCTCCGATTGAGCAATCAATGGTGGGACATCCTGGATCCTTCTTCTTGACAGGAAGAGAATTTAGAATCGCCGCACTACACTCTTCTGTAAGCTTAATGACTTCCGTAGAAGGCAGTGGTCTTTTGCTGTTGAGGATATCCCATAAGTATTTCGCGTATGTAGGCACCTGCATGGCATCTGGCAACGGAATGTTGACATATAATTTCTGAATTACATCTACAAACTTACCGAATTGTTCATCTGTTTTGGCTCTTCTATTTCTACGTGGAAACGGTAGGAGATTTGTGTCATGAAAGTCTTGGCGTAACTCTGGATCTTGTGGTAAATCTTGTGGTATAACTACTTCTGTATTATCTCTCTCTACTTCTTCTTCTACCTGCTCTAATTGTGGTGGCCTCCTTACCCCTCCTTACCCCTTTAGGGTAAGGTCAATCACGTGTTGACTTACCTCCTCTAGTAGATATTCCTTTTACCTGCTCAGGGTTAGCGGTAGCAGACAAAGTAGAAGCCAAATGGGCTATTTGTAATTCTATCTTCTTATTGAATGCTATTTGTTCTTTAACAGCAGAAGAAAAATTATCTAATTTAGAGTTTATTCCTTCTAAGATTGCATCATTGAAAGCAAGCTTTTTATGAATGTTCTCATTAATTCTAGCCTATTCCAATATTAACTCTCTCAAGGGTGGTTGCTTTTGATTGTTTGAATTATAATTATTATCTTGATACTTACCTTGAGGTTGACTCCATCCTTGCTTCTGTGAAGTGGATTTGATAATAATATTGATCTTCTCTGGGGAGTTATCAAATTCAACTCCTAAGTATTCTCCATATTAATTCTGAGCATCGAATGCGTCTTGAATGGCTTGTCGATCTCTTTTGTAGTTAGCTCTTTGCTCTAGCCAATTCAATAGTACATCCATCTTGGTTGATAGTGCACACACCTCCTCTGAAACTTCTTCACTCTTATGACAAGTTTGGCTATTATATGTCCAACTTTGGTTTTCTGCTATCTTGTCCATAAGACTTCTGGTCTTTCTAGGAGTGAGTGACATAAATGATCCTTCAGTAGTGGCATCAAGTTGTTCACGTGACTTTGGTATTAATCCATGATAAAATATTTGCATGAGTAACCATTCTTCTATTCCATGATGTGGGCAATCTGAGATATAATCTTGAAAACATTCCCAAGCTTCTGGAATTGGTTCACCTTTCTGCTGACAGAATTCTGATATCTTCCCTCGTAGTACATTGGTCTTGCCTACTAGGAAAAACTTTTCTAGGAAAGCTTTTGAACATCCTTCCCATGTCTCAATCTGATCTTTAATTTGATAGAACCATTGCTTCGCCTTCCCTTCTAATAAGAACGGAAACAAACGAAGTAGCACGATGTCTTGAGATATGTTCTTGATGTTGATGGTGCTACAAATCTCCAGAAAATTCTGCAAATGAGCACTAGCATCTTCATCCTTCTTTCCACTGAATGTGATAGCTTGCACCATGTTGATTAGGCTTGGTTTAAGTTCATAATCATGTTCTCCAATATTGAGAGTTGGTCCAACGTGAATGTTTTCAGTGCTTAGAGCAGAGAATTCACGCAACGTCTTCTCAGCCATAGCTTCTCAACTAGTGTCTAGCTTCTTTAGGGTCTTGGTTGCTCTTTATTGATGAGAGTTGATAGCACACAACCAATCCTGCACTTACCCTGCATAAAATAATAACGAAGACAAACAAGAGTAAGCCTGCTAAAAGCAAAATGTGTTGATCTACCTATAAGTATTTATGTCTATAGCCATATTACTCTTCCTTTTGGAAAATATTTTCTTTGAAAGATCGAATACCCCTAATGAAATTATCCTGGCAAATAAATGTTGATTTCTCCGGTAACGGCGCCAGAAATTGTGGCAGAATCTTCCAAATTATATGGCCCACAAGCACCTGACATTGTCCCTAAGACCTCTGTCAGCCGTACTTGAGTACCACATAACCTAGAATGTTCTGTCGGGTGAAACCCCGATGAACCACGTTTTCTCGAGATCGATACTTACGAGACATCACAAGTATTACAACAGGTTTTCATACAAAATACCGTAGTAGCGGAAGACTTACAATACTTAATTTACAAAACTTTTATCAAACTTATACAAACCAGAGTAGCATTATTACAAAACAAATGGGAAGCATCATTACGTAACTATTACAATCAAACAACAAAAGTGCCCCCCGCCCACGGGCCACACAAGCTATTCCTCGTCGGTCACTTCATCAACGACCGTCATGCAGCAAGGGGCCGTAACACACTTGCTCACGCGGTTCACCTGCAACAGGGGTTGAACAAACCCTGAGTACAGAAAGTACTCCGCAAGACTTACCCGACCAAAAATTGGGGAGAAGACTCAGGAATGCTGGCTAATAGGAATCAAGGTGAGGCTTTAGCAAGATCAAAATACACCTTTGCAAAAAGAGACTAAGCCAGTCCTTACTTTACTACATCAATCACTTGTCAACCATGTATCGGATTCAAAACTTTCCATCATCAACTTTCATTATTACTACGATGCCGGGACTCGGATCACGACTCCCATATCGTGGAGCACACGACGATTCGAATCGCTTTATATACCCAGCTGGGGCTTCCTAGCCACAAGATGTATGCAGGACCGAACATCTTACATACATCAACTCACGCCTGCATTTCTCCCGGCCAGAACGGGTCCTAGCCACGAGGTACAGTACACCATCTCCCTACGCCGCGGTCCCCTTCCACGGTGGCCTCGTAGGGATGGGTACACGCTACTCTCGTTCGGTTATCCGTTCGTCAAAGATAGTACAAGGGAGCTTACCGCCATTAGCATGCGACTAGTACTATCCAATAACCTCATGATCCCAGGGCCAAACAACGGACGGTCCTTAACCGACTCACAAGTGGACGACACTACACCAGGGCACTAGCCCCTCCTGGTGCAAGTCACTCCACCCGGTCTCAATTTACTCATCATCATGCTCTTGTTGCGTACCCTTGACCCGATCGAAGTGAAGGGATACCAACAAGTAACATCGTTTTTTAAGAAATGCCCTCAACGGGATTTTGTTATCACATTTTTGGAAAACGTTTCATTTGTAAAGCCTAGGCTATCAAGAAGACTAAGCATACACTAGCATTTGCGAAATCAAAACAGGTATCCAGGGTGTATAGCAAGGTACGGTAAAATGCACCAAAGTAGGATATCACACAACTCCTATTACCTAATGCATCATATCGAACATACAATATAAAAGATTTTCGAAATACAAGGAAGGGTTTAAATGCATCCGGGGCTTGCCTTGGGGCTCGACGAAGTTAGGAGCAGTGATGACACTGTCGAGATCAGGACCAACCTCCTCACGCCGAACACCTTCTTCAGACGGCACGGCTACACGATTGGGATGCATGATTACAAAGGCAAAGAAATAAAGAGCATGCGATAATGATGCAACGATTGTTAACCTATCTTGAGTACAACTTTCCTTCACGGTATAGTTGCACTAAGAAGGTATAACTAGCGTCGACGACGACGGACTAGCGATACGCAATCAACATAAAATGCCGAAGGTCATTAGGGTTAATGACCTAGGGTCATCACTCAATCCCAAAATCGCAACCCTAACAAAGGATTAGAGTGATTACTAATTTATTGACCATTTTTACAGTCGTTGAAAGCCGCTAATTAACTTACTAATTGGAGATTAATTAAACCCTAATTAATCAAAGAATTAACTAATTAAACATTAATTAAAAAGGGATTAATTAAGCTTAATACAAAACTTAATCAAAACTTAACCAAACCTCATAATTAAGCTCATTACCATCTAATTAGCACACAAAACAAATTTCATGATTTTTGGACTTATATTTTAATTATTAAAAATCATGGAAGTTGCATTTATCAATTAAAAGAGCAATTTATTGCACAATTAATTTTTAATGAAAACACAGAGTTAGCATTTTTCTTGTGTAGAGCACCTCACAGAGATCACACATATATTTTTGTCACATTTTTATATGCCCAAAACAAATTATAGCAAAAAGATGAAAACCAGTTTTAGAAATTTAAAACAGAAAAAGAAAAAGCTTTTCACTTTTCTCCCGAGCTCACTGTGCAGCCCACGGCCCAACAGAGCCAGCGCACGGCCGACTGCGGCCCTGCCGAGGCAGCGCGCTCCTCCTCTCCCCTCTCTCGGACATGTGGGGCCCGTGTGTCATCTCCTTCCCCCCCCTCTCCTTTCTCTCTTGCACAGGCGGCGGCGGCGGTTGCCGGCCGTTCTTGCCGACGGTGACTCCTCCACCGAAACCAACTACACCACTGTGTCCCCCTCTCTCTCTACGATCACGACGAGGTACTATACAACCCTAGCCAACCACCGGAGCACGCATGGCGGCTACCACGGCGGCTCGGCGGGCGGCGGATGCAACGGCGACGACGACGACTCACGACACGACTCGACCAAACCAAAGACATTAACACGCGTGCAGGAGCTCACCGATCACGGTGCGCTAGAAGATGGGGCGGCGGCATGGTCGGAGATGGGAGTTCGGCGTGGGCAGGGCGGCGGCGGCTTGCTCCGTGGCATGAACGGCAAAGTGAGGGAGAAGAAGTCGCGGCGCGCGACTCCGGCGATGTCAAGGAGCGGGAAAGGCTCAAACGGGTGCGCAAAGATGTTGCGGCGCTGCAGGCGAGCACAATTGGACCGAGGTGTTAGGGTGGCGGTGAATTGCTGCGGCGAGCAGAGGTGGTTCAACGGCGGTGGGGGAAAAAGAAAGAGCCGTCGACGGCCGGCGTGCTACTTTTATAGGGCGAGGAGGTAACGGACAGGTGGATAGCGAGTTCGCGACGACGTCCAGGTGCTCAGGTGCGCGGGAAGACCGGCGAGGTTGCGAGAACGCCACGGCGGCCGGCAGCAAGGACGGCGGCCATGCCATGCATTGAAGCCGGCACTTTGTAAGCAATGCCACCTCACCACTTATGCATTATAAACTGTTTTGCTCAAAAACTCCCAAAAATTGAACTGCACTTGAAAATCTTCAAAAAATATAGGTTGCTCACAAATTTATGCTCTACAACTTTTATTACAGAAGTTTTGCCAAACTCCAAATATTTTTGAAATTACATTTAAATTTTGAAACTGAGTTCAAATTCTGATTTTGGGAATTTCCAAATTACTTTTAAATTTTGAATAAAAGATGAAAATCTCCAAAAATAAAAGTTGTTCTATTTTTTCAAGATCTATAACTTTCATTTAGAAAGTTTTTCATGAAACTGAATAATTTTTGAATTGTAGTTTAAAACTCAAAAGGGAACATTTCCCAATTCAAAGAACTTTTGAAATTATTCTAAATTCTATTCAAAAACTTGAAAAACTTTATATACCAAAGTTGTAGAGCTCAAAGAGATGCACAAACTGTATTTTTGAAGTTTTCCCAAATTTTGAATATTTTGAGGTGAAATTAGGAAGGGGACAAAAACACTTTGAATTTCGTGGATTTTGAAAAAGAATTTTCAAATTGGATTTTTGGGCAATTAATTAATGAAGTTGTGGCACTTTTCAAACCCAACCAATAGTACACTTTCAAAGTACAAACTTCATACTTTGAAATGGTGCCATTGGTTAGCAACTTTTATTTATAAAATTAGTTATGGTTAGCTCACCAAAATTGAAAATGAAATTCGAATTCCAACACTTAACCACTAGGGTTAGGGTTTGGGATTCGGATTCTGAATTCAACTTTGGTTCTCTCTTTTGCATCATTTGAATTGTAAAACATGGTTAGGGTGTGAGTCGGGGTTAGCCAAGCACTTGCAAACATCAAAGTTGGTTTTAGTTGGTTGCTTTTATAAAAGTAAAATTGTGAGTGGAATTTAATGACTTGCACATACGATATAAAAAAGAGCACAACCAACACCCTAGAATTATAAACTCATTTTGGTCATTTGCATTAATGTTCTCTAATCATGAATGCTCATGCAATGATGATGATGACATGGCAGGTTTAGGCTAACGTAACACCGGGGGTGTTACATTATATTCCCCTTAAAAGGAATCTCGTCCCGAGATTCAAAGCTTAGGGCTAAGTAATGGAAAAGGAAATGTATCAAGTAGACACACCTTACATGGTTTCATAAGGGAGGTAGAAGGGTTCATATTACAAGTCTCATGTTTTTTAGAAAGTCACAATTCTTAGAAAACGAATCGTGGCTTAGGAGAAGGAAAGAAGAATCTCCTAAAATGCTCATTCAAGAATTCCTTCAACCAACTTATTCCAAAGATCACCTCTATGTTTTGATCCTTCATACCATCGGATTGAGGAGATAGAGATATACTCCAAGAAATATAGAAACTTGGTATATCATTTCTCGTATATGTATACGTCCTCCCGATGATTATACCAAAGACTAATCTTTAACTTCGGTTATGCGGACTTCATGCTTTGTAACAAAAGTACGATTGATGAATGTATGCGATGCACGAGAATCAAATAATGTAAATGCGGGTGACTGGTGACGGGGAAACATACCCATTAAAAACAGATTCTCCTTTAAGAACATCTCCGGTTTGAACGTGATACACACGCCCGGGTTTCTTTCCAAAGATTCACCTTCGGGACATACTTTGTGATTTACTCCTTCCTTGACCCCGATCTTTGCCGGTTGCCCGGCCCTTCTTTGGAAGTTAGAGGTATCTTTGGATTGGGTAGGGGCAATATCGAACATAGTGTGGCTCTCCACAATTAAAAACAAGCGACCTCTACCGAAGGGACCGAAGCCCGGGGAGTTGATGGAGTAGGAGTTCGAGTATCTTGGGCATTCGGCCGCTTTGTGGGTAGGTTGTGGCGGCGGGGTGAGTGTTCTCATGTTGCCTTTGGGTTTGTTGTTGCCGGCCGTGGGTGATGATGGCTATCTTTGTTGCTGTGGTGGGTAGTAATAGGGTTGGTGACTTTGTTGGTCTTTGTGGATAGCGGGATGGTGGTGGGTATCTTTGAGTAGGGTGGAACATATCCTTCGGACGTTTACGGTTTCCGCCCGAGATGGGTTGGAGAAAGCACGCCGCTCTTCACTCTTACGTTTAAGCATGGATCTTTCATAAGATATTGCAATATCCACAGACCTCATAAAATGTGGCATTCGGATTTGCAGTAAGGTGGGTTTCAATATCACTCTTTAAACCCCGAACAAAACATTTCTTCTTTTTACGGTCAGTGTCCACATGTTCAGGTGCATACTGTGATAGCTGACTAAAACAGGTTCACATATTGCACCACCGATCGATCTTGCCTTGCTTTATTGCTAGAAACTCTTCTAGCTTGGCTTGCATCACTCCGTCGAATGAAATGCTTGACGGAAGGCATCTTGAAACATAGCCCAAGTGACTTGTTGTCCGGTGGGTTGACGTGCAAGGAAGTTTGCCCACCATGCAGATGCAGGGCCTCTCAACCGTTGGGCAGCAAACTTGGGTTTCAACAAGTCGGGACAACCCTCTAGCGAGTCAAACTTCAGATTTATAATCCGAAGCCAATCATTAGCCTCTAAAGGCTCCTCGGCCCTGGTAAAGACCGGGGGGGGGTCTCGGTGAAATCCGCATATGTGACTTCGTCGTGATTACGACGGCCATGATTCTCATGTGGTGCATTCTGATTTTGTCGACTTATTTCCCCCGTAGCATGCGGGCATTCTCGATGGTGGCATGGATTAAAAGCCGCCCGCGGCTTCACCAAGGACGGTGGTGCTTGTGGTGCCCGAGGGACCTCACCTCCCTCGTGTGAAGAACCAAAGACGGGTGTTGCCGGACATCCGTTATAGACAAGATCATATTTATTCATAATCATCACACAAACTAGCCACATGCTATTACGTAGGAAGAATAGATAGGACCTATAAGATTGAGATCCTTAGGGCTAGCAAGAATAGGATTGATTTTACGTAGCCCAACCACTTTTTAACGGGGATACAAGTTTAAATATGTGAATTAAACATGATGCATGATCGAACCTACGAATCAAGCAAAAGACTTTTTAAAGTAACATAAACATGCTTTTAGTAATATAGGGCAAAAAGAAAACAACATGATACTCCGCTTAAGACTCTTTTAAATAGCACCTAGTAAGGCTACTAGAAAGAATTAAGACGGAGCGAGAAGCAATTTGGACTAAACCACCTTTAACTTTTGGATCCAAAATATTTTGAAGTTTTTTTGAAAGTAATCTTGTGAGTATCTTTGTAAATACCGCTCTGATACCCTACGTGGGCGTAACCTTCCAAATTATATGGCCCACAAGCACGACATTGTCCCTAAGACCTCACGGCCGTTTTGAGTACCACATAACCTAGAATGTTACGTCGGGTGAAACCCCGATGAACCACGTTTTCTCGGGGATCGATACTTACAGAGACATCACAAAGATTACAACGGTTTTCATACAAAATACCGAGTAGCGGAAGACTTACAATACTTAATTTACAAAACTTTTATCAAACTTATACAAACCAGAGTAGCATTATTATAAAACAAATGGAAGCATCATTACGTAACTATTACAATCAAACAACAAAAGTGCCCCGCCCCCACGGGCCACACAAGCTATTCCTCGTCGGTCACTTCATCAACGACCGTCATGCAGCAAGGGCCGTAACACACTTGCTCACGCGGTTCACACGCAATGGGGTTGAACAAACCCCGAGTACAGAAAGTACTCCGCAAGACTTACCCGACCAAAAAATTGGGGAGAAGACTCAGGAATGCTGGCTAATAGGAATCAAGGTGAGGCTTTAGCAAGATCAAAAGACACCTTTGCAAAAAGAGACTAAGCCGGTCCTTACTTTACTACATCAATCACTTGTCAACCATGTATCGGATTCAAAACTTTCCATCATCAACTTTCATTATTACTACGATGCGGGACTCGGATCACGACTCCCATATCGTGGAGCACCACGACGATTCGAATCGCTTTATATACCCAAATTGGGACTTCCTAGCCACCACGATGTATGCGGGACCGAACATCTTACATACATCAACTCACGCCCGCATTTCTCCCGAGCGGGTCCTAGCCACAGTGCAAGTACACCATCTCCCTACGCCCGCGGTCCCCTTCCACGGTGGCCTCGTAGGATGGGTACACGCTACTCTCGTTCGGTTATCCGTTCTCGTCAAAGATAGTACAAAGGGAGCTTACCGCCATTAGCATGCGACTAGTACTATCCAATAACCTCATGATCCCGGGGCCAAACAACGGGCCGGTCCTTAACCGACTCACAAGTGGGCGACACTACACCGGGGCACTAGCCCCTCCCCGGTGCAAGTCACTCCACCCGGTCTCAATTTACTCATCATCATGCTCTTGTTGCGTACCCTTGACCCGATCGAAGTGAAGGGATACCAACAAAGTAACATCGGTTTTTAAGTAAATGCCCTCAACGGGGATTTTGTTATCACATTTTTGGAAAAACGTTTCATTTGTAAAGCCTAGGCTATCAGCAAGACTAAGCATACACTAGCATTTGCGAAATCAAAAGCAGTATCCGGGGTGTATAGCAAGGTACGGTAAAATGCACCAAAGTAGGATATCACACAACTCCTATTACCTAATGCATCATATCGGGAACATACAATATAAAAGATTTTCGAAATACAAGGAAGGGTTTAAATGCATCCGGGCTTGCCTTGGGGCTCGGCGAAGTTAGGAGCGGTGATGATGACACTCGAGATCGGGACCAACCTCCTCCTCACGCCCGAACACCTTCTTCGGGCGGCACGGCTACGATTGGGATGCATGATTACGGTCGCGATAAATAAAGAGCATGCGATAATGATGCAACGATTGTTAACCTATCTTGAGTACAACTTTCCTTCACGGTATAGTTGCACTAAGAAGGTATAACTAGCGTCGGCGACGACGACGGACTAGCGATACGCAATCAACATAAAATGCCGAAGGTCATTAGGGTTAATGACCTAGGGTCATCACTCAATCCCAAAATCAGGCAACCCTAACAGTGATTAGAGTGATTACTAATTTATTGACCATTTTTACAGTCGTTGAAAGCCGCTAATTAACTTACTAATTGGAGATTAATTAAACCCTAATTAATCAAAGAATTAACTAATTAAACATTAATTAAAAAGGGATTAATTAAGCTTAATACAAAACTTAATCAAAACTTAACCAAACCTCATAATTAAGCTCATTACCATCTAATTAGCACACAAAACAAATTTCATGATTTTTGGACTTATATTTTAATTATTAAAAATCATGGAAGTTGCATTTATCAATTAAAAGAGCAATTTATTGCACAATTAATTTTTAATGAAAACACAGAGTTAGCATTTTTCTTGTGTAGAGCACCTCACAGAGATCACACATATATTTTTGTCACATTTTTTATATGCCCAAAACAAATTATAGCAAAAGATGAAAACCAGTTTTAGAAATTTAAAACGAGAAAAAAGAAAAAGCTTTTCACTTTTCTCCCGAGCTCACTTTGTGCAGCCCACGGCCCAACAGAGCCAGCGCGCGGCCGGCCTGCGGCCCTTCGAGGCCAGCGGCTCCTCCTCTCCCCCTCCCTCGGCGACATGTGGGGCCCGTGTGTCATCTCCTTCCCCTCCCTCTCCTTTCTCTCTTGCAGGCGGCGGCGGCATTGCCGGCCGTTCTTGCCGACGGTGACTCCTCCACGAAACCAACTACACCACTGTGTCCCTCTCTCTCTCCCCGATCACGGCGAGGTACTATACAACCCCTAGCCAACCACCCGAGCACGCATGGCGGCTACCACGGCGGCTTCGGCGGCGGGATGCAACGGCGGCAGCGACTACGACCGCGACTCGACCAAACCAAAGACATTAACACGTGCGGGAGCTCACCGGGATCACGGTGCGCTAGAAGATGGGGCGGCGGCGTGGTCGGAGATGGGAGTTCGGCGTGGGCAGGGGCGGCGGCGGCTTGCTCCGGTGGCATGAACGGCAGTGAGGGAGAAGAAGTCGTGCGCGCGACTCCGGCGATGTCAAGGAGCGGGGAAAGGCTCAAACGGTGCGCAAAGATGTTGCGGCGTTGCAGGCGAGCACAATTGGACTGAGGTGTTAGGGTGGCGGTGAATTGCTGCGGCGAGCAGAGGTGGTTCAACGGCGGTGGGGAAAGAAAGAAGAAAGCCGGCGGCCGGCGTGCTACTTTTATAGGGCGAGGAGGTAACGGACGTGTGGATAGCGAGTTCGCGACGACGTCCAGGTGCTCAGGTGCGCGGGAAGACCGGGCGAGGTTGCGAGAACGCCACGGCGGCCGGCAGCAAGGACGGCGGCCATGCCATGCATTGAAGCCGGCACTCGTAGCAATGCCACCTCACCACTTATGCATTATAAACTGTTTTTGCTCAAAAACTCCCAAAAATTGAACTGCACTCGAAAATCTTCAAAAATATAGGTTGCTCACAAATTTATGCTCTACAACTTTTATTACAGAAGTTTTGCCAAACTCAAATATTTTTGAAATTACATTTAAATTTTGAAACTGAGTTCAAATTCTGATTTTGGGAATTTCCAAATTACTTTTAAATTTTGAATAAAAGATGAAAATCTCCAAAAATAAAAAGTTGTTCTATTTTTCAAGATCTATAACTTTCATTTAGAAAGTTTTTCATGAAACTGAATAATTTTTGAATTGTAGTTTAAAACTCAAAAGGGAACATTTCCCAATTCAAAGAACTTTTGAAATTATTCTAAATTCTATTCAAAAACTTGAAAAACTTTATATACCAAAGTTGTAGAGCTCAAAGAGATGCACAAACTGTATTTTTGAAGTTTTCCCAAATTTTGAATATTTTGAGGTGAAATTAGGAAGGGGACAAAAACACTTTGAATTTCAGGATTTTGAAAAGAATTTTCAAATTGGATTTTTGGGCAATTAATTAATGAAGTTGTGGCACTTTTTCAAACCCAACCAATAGTACACTTTCAAAGTACAAACTTCATACTTTGAAATGGTGCCATTGGTTAGCAACTTTATTTATAAAATTAGTTATGGTTAGCTCACCAAAATTGAAAATGAAATTCGAATTCCAACACTTAACCACTAGGGTTAGGGTTTGGGATTCGGATTCTGAATTCAACTTTGGTTCTCTCTTTTGCATCATTTGAATTGTAAAACATGGTTAGGGTGTGAGTCGTGGGTTAGCCAAGCACTTGCAAACATCAAAGTTGGTTTTAGTTGGTTGCTTTTATAAAAGTAAAATTGTGAGTGGAATTTAATGACTTGCACATACGATATAAAAAGAGCACAACCAACACCCTAGAATTATAAACTCATTTTGGTCATTTGCATTAATGTTCTCT